>JAGKTI010019344.1:0-17049 GCA_018397915.1 Birgus latro | reverse complement strand
CACTAATGTTTGTTCATATATTCATTTTTATTCTGCTCATCAGGATAAAGTCAAATTGTCAGTGTTTTCACCTATGTTTCTGCGTGCTCTTCGAATCTTTAGCCCGGAATTCATGGATGAGAAACTTGGAAACATCTACGATATTGCAGCCAAATTAAAGTACCCCAAAACCTTCATAGATAAAGCTTTCAACCAAGCAAGGAAAACCTTCCATAGGACCATCCCATTGCCTTCTCACGAGAAAACGAATCTCCTAATTTTACTATACAGTGAGAAATTTTCCAATCTTCCTCATCTGATGAAAAGGTGGAATGTAAACGCGGTGTTCAATAATTCTTGTACCGTGAAGAGGTTCATTAAGAATTCACCTGATAATTCAAGTGGCTGCATTTACAAAATACCATGTAAAGAATGCAACAAATTTTATGTAGGCCAGACAGGAAAAGAACTTAATGCTAGAATCAAAGAACATAAGTATTGTTCCGTCCCACGCCCCACACTGCCACAGGCTTCAACAGCAGTAGTTCAGTATAGGAAGGATGTTGCTCAGTGAGTCGTTCTTCTTATGGTCATCCTTTAGGTGTATAGTTCACAGGATCGGCTGAGGCGAAGATAAACACTTCTTAAAGTTCACTGTCTTTATTATCCAAATAATTCCACATAATGCTTTCCAACTTCACTTCACTATTCACACATGCACTGGAGCTATACGAACTTTACGAACTGCAGTTACACTTACTGCCTGACAACACTTCAGTATTTTCACAATAACGTTTCAGTAACTTTACAAGTACCAAAAATATACAAACTTCACTACACCCAACTAAGCTTCACTCAAACTGACTGAGGCCCGACTAAAACCTTAAAACTGCTAGTGTCTCATCCCCTTCCTTATAAAGCTTGCATTATTCAGGAAACTTCTAGCACGAACTCGACGGTGTGACAGTTAACAGTTGCAAACTAAGAGACAACCAAAATATGCCAGACTTTTTACATTACATAACAATCTAAATCATTTACCAAACTTAAATTAAATTACATAATTTAACGAACAATCACGTAAATAAAACATTATGGAGAAAAAGACCATAAAAATTAATGCATAACTTACGAAATAACTACGCTCACTAACAGCAGGCAAACTGGCAACTCTGACTCGTACCGATACCAGCCTACCGTAAACAGGAAACACCGAAAAGGTTCTCGAACTGGCAAATCCCCCTTCGTAACTCTACCCCCTCCCTAGTTCTTTCTCGTCCCGACAAAACTACACAGTATAATTACAAACATAATTAATCCTAATGAAACATCAAACTATATACAAAATAATCGTTTAACTTATCAGGTTATCTTCTGTGCCGCTCCCATCGACCTCCTTGCTCCTCCACACAGTCCACTTCTCCTGGAAGGTCTTGATCCCCTTCCGACAACGTCCTTGCTCCTCCACACAGTCCACTCCTCCTGGAAGGTCTTAATCCTCTTCCTGATTCACTTCCTCCCTCGGGAAACTGTCACCATCCTCTTGCACATCCGTTGCTTGGTCCTCCTGTTCTCTCTTCCATTTGTTGCAATCCACCTTCCGATGACTCAGCTCCTTACAATACAAGCAACTTCCTCTGATCTTCTGTTTCCTCTTTCATTTGTTGCAATCCACCTTCCGATGTCCCGGCTCCCTACTATACCAGCAACTTCCTTCGAATTTTTCCGCTTCCCGAGCCTGCCCCGTATCCTGCACTACGACTTGCCTGAAATATGGATATACTGGATTCGATGTATGACTTAAATTTCAGAGCCCTGGCAAGTGCCTCTTGCATGCCTCTTGGTTGGGCCTGCCTCACTTGCACTATCAACTCTGCACTGTCAAGAGCATCGATGAACTGGTCCCTCAGAAGAAAAGTCAACTGGCCATGTGCAGCTCCAGAGCACGCCTCATATGCCATACTCTCCAGGTCATGAGCAAGCTGCTGTAGGGATTCTCCTCGAGCCTGTACACAGCTCCGGAACCTCGCCCTGCAAACCTCAGTCTGGCACATGGTTCCATTTCTGCACTCCAACACTTCCACCAGGGGTTGACAAGTGCCCCCCTCGATCACTGACATCTGGCTCAGAATCTCCACTGCAGCACCCCCAAGGCCAGCAGCAAGCTGTGCTGCCCTCCGTTCGTCATCCCAACCACTCTGATCCGCAAGTAACTCAGACTGTGCACAGTAAGCTTCCCAAGATACTCTACCCTCAAATTCCTGAGGCTTCTTTTTAATTGGACCCCCATTTCAGCCATGCACCTCGCTAGTTTGGAGCCCATAAACCGGGGCATCTCAATTAAAGACGGAACTTAGAACTTCTGCATTCTGATTATCCAACCCTGCAATGCCACCTCTTGATGCCTGTGATCCTCAGCATCAAAACTCACCATACACTGTCCACTCCCCTCACATGCTCCCTGTACACTAACCTGAGGCTCAGCAGTGCAATACTTCTCTACAGCCTCAATCCTCTCGCCAATCATCTTCACACGGTCAACCACGTGCTTCAGCTGGCCATCCACTTGCTGTCCACATTCCTTCACCACTCCCTCTCCAATCTTCAGTTGGCCATCCTCACGCTGGCTGCACTCCGTCACCATTTCCTCACCAATCTTCGGCTGGCCATCCACACGCTGGCCGCACTCCGTCACCATTTCCTCACCAATTGATTTCAAATGGCTGTTCACATGCTGCTTGCACTCAGTCACACCATTGCTCACCTCAAACTTCTGCTGCTCTAGCTTGGCATCTACTTCCTCCTTAAGCCGTTGCTGTTCTTCCTTCATTTCCCCCAGGGGAGCATCTATCTGTCCTTGCATCCTCGGCTGCACTTTCCTCTCCTGCCCCTGCAATGTCTCTATAAGTTGTTCATGTCTTCGTTTCTGTTCTTCGTTCTGTGCCTGTAATTGTGCTTGGAGTTTTTTCTGTCCTTCACTTTGGGCCTGTAATTGTTCTTTCATTTCCTTCCTGAGCTCTTTCTGTTCTTCACGTTGTGCCTCTTGTTGTTCACTCTGTGTCTTGATTTCGTTCCTGAGCTCTTTCGTGTGTGCCTGTAATTGTTCTTTGAGGCCTTTCTCTGAAGCTTGTAATAACTTCATCATCGCAGCCAGGGTCACCTCCTCCTCCTGCCCAGCTCGAGATCTTGTTTGCACACCACCTTGCTCCATGTCGAAGAACAGACTCACTGCAGCACCTAAATTATCCCACTCCTGACACCAGTGTTACGTCCCAGTCCCCACAATGCCACAGGCTCCAACAGCAGGAGTTCAGTGTAGGAAGGACGTTGCCCAGTGAGTCGTTCTTCTTATGGTCAGCCTTTGGGTGCTTAGCTCACAAGATCAGCTGAGACGAAAATAAACACTGGCTTCTTAAAGTTCACTGTCTTTAGTATCCAAATAATTTCACTTAATGGTTTCCAACTTCACTTCACTATTCACACAAGCACTGGAGCCATACGAACTTTACGAACTGCATTTACACTTACTGCCTGACAGCACTTCACTATTTTCACAATAACGCTTCAGTAACTTCACAAGCACCGAAAGTATACAAACTTCACTACACCCAACATTAACTTCGCTCAAACTGACTGAGGCCCGACTAAAACCTTAAAACTGCTAGTGTCTCATCCCCTTCCTTATATAAGCTTGCATTATTCAGGAAACTTCTAGCATGAACTCGACGGTGTGACAGTTAACAGTTGCCAACTAAGAGACAACCAAAATATGCCAGTTTTCTTACATTACATAACACTCTAATACATTTACCAGACTTAAATTAAATTACATAATTTAACGAACAATCACGTAAATAAAACATTATGGGGAAAAAGAGCATATAAATTAATGCATAACTTACGAAATAACTACGCTCACTAACTGCAGGTATACTGGCAACTCTGACTCGCACTGATACCAGCCTACCGTAAACAAGAAACACCGAGAAGGTTCTCGAACACCTAACTGGCAATTTCCCCTTCGTAACCGTATAGTGTTAGGACAGGGCATATATCCAATGCCTTATTTGTGCATATGAGAGATGAGAATCACTCTAATGACTGGGATAATGCCTCTTCTGTTTTGTCGTGCAAATCTGCTGTTAACAGGAATATCAATTAATCGAGTGTAATCAAGAACACAGAGTCCAATAATATGAACCTGAGCAATGGGATGTAGAAGTTATATAAGTTCATCACAGAGAAAATATGTGTCCTAGTTCAGCTCACTTAACCTTGTGGCAATATTCTTTGTTGATAATGTTTTAAGTTTCTTCCTGCAGAGTCCAAATGAGACCACAGGATTACTATATTTACGTTATCTGTAACTTTTGAATTCCCGCACGGACCAACTGAGACCTCTGTATTATTTAGCTATATTCACGGTTATCTGTAACTTTTGATTTCCTGAAGAGTCCAACTGAGACCACGGGGTTACCGTATTCACGTTGTTATGTCTACAGACACTCCATTAACTCAACATACCCGTTTATAATGTCATGCTATGGCTATTAGTTTATTTGATTACTTTTACATGAGTAAGTGTTCATGTAACTAAAATTCACATGCATATGTTCAATGACACTATTCATATGTGCTAATGTCAATAAAGCATGCCTTTGTGTTTGATTAATGCTTAATATTGTGTGTGTGTGTGTGTGTGTGTGTGTGTGTGTGTGTGTGTATGTGAGAGAGAGAGAGAGAGAGAGAGAGAGAGAGAGAGAGAGAGAGAGAGAGCTGGGCAGGTCAATAAGCCCATGCTTGATAATCCCTTTCCAACACCCTGATAATCCTTTAAGAACTTAATGCTACGACACTCGTCAGATACCCTTACCTTGTGGTATATAATTCATTGTTATCTATAAGTGTGTGTGTTTCAATAATTATGTTTTATGTATGTAATATTATTTATTTTAACCCTTTCGTGCACGGATAAGTTTCATAAGTTTCTTGTTCTATTACACAGCGCTCTATCGCCCCCCCCCCGCCTCCCTCTGCCCACACCAAAATCATGTATTCTCGGCTTATTTTCACCACCCAAACTTATTTATTTTGCTACATAACCTACATATTCCTATTCGTCGATGTTTGTTCTACACAATGAGCAAAGAAAACAAACACAACATACGTTAGGGTGCTGTGAATAAACATTCCGGAACATTCATCTCACTTCCCAACATCATAACTTCAATCTTTCCTAACCTATCTCAACATGTTAAATGATCAATATAGAGAGAATTTTATCAGCTTTCGAATGGGACAGTTCCCAGTTTGATTAGAAGTATGGTATTCGAGTAATAAGCGAGAAAGTAACATCAATTTCTGACAGACAACAGATTTTTTATTCAGGGAGCTCTAGCACAAAACTTTTCTTGGCAGTGTTATGTTTTTATTTCATCATCTTATGCAGAATTTTATGGGCTTTCATTTGAGCCCTCAATAAATCTCCTACGCCTAATAGTTTTCGAGAAAAATGCAAAAAACTATAGTGTACCCACCCGTGCGCTAAGTCGCCGTCAGCCGCGCTCACATACGTTATTTTCTCATAGCGCAGAATCAACTTGATGCTTGCTAGGTATGGTTTTCAAGTAATAAGCGAGAAAGTTATATCACTATCCGACTGACAACACATTTTTTATTCAGGGAGCTCTAGTGCAGAACTTTTCTTAGCAATGTTATGTTTTTATTCCAGCATTTCATGCATAGTTTTATGGGCTTTCATTTTAGCCCCCAATGAATCTCCTAAGCCTAATAGTTTTTGAGAAAAATGCAAAAAACTATGGTGTACTCACCCGCTCGCTGAGCCGCCATCAGCCACGCTCAGGTACATTATTTTCTCAAAGCGTGTGAGAGACTTTATACTTGCTAGGTTTTATTCCAACAACTCTCATAAATTTACTTTTTTTTCATCTTAGAAACCACACATGAACACTAAATCAGTTGCTAACAGGTGAAACTGAAGCTGTACATATTTCCCTGTCATTGGTATTTATGTAGACAACTATATTATGTAGTTTTTTTTTATGCAAGGAAGAAGGAACCAAAGGCTACAGGCCTGTATACTGTTCCTTCCAAGAAAAAGCAAAAACAACACAAAAGAGAGCCAAATTCAAGATCCGTTCATTTCGAGATGCCTGGACACACTGCGTTTGAAAGATTGGAGATCATAGGAAGTAGGAAATACAGAGGAAGACAGTTGACCAGTTGCATAAATGAAGGACTGGGAATAACAGTTAACTCTTGCATTAGAGAGTTGAACAGAAAAGGGATGAGAGTTTGTTGCAAGACTGGTACTACGTGCCCGTCATAGAGGTGGAGAGATGCAAGCAGACAGTTCAGAGGAACAGAGTCCGTTGAAGTAGCGATAGAAGAGAGATAAAGATGCAACAGTGCGGTGAAGAGACAACGGTTGAAGGGAATCGGTAAGAGGAGGAGAGTTAATGAGACGAAAAGCCTTTGACTTCACCCTATTGAGAAGAGCTGCATGTGGGGAGCCTCCCCAAACATGAGAGTTGTACCCCATACACGGGCGAATAAAACCCGTGTACAAGGTCAACAACTGTACAGGGGTAAAGAAAGTTCGGAATCGGCTTAGCACACCTAATCTCTTGGAAGCAGGTTTCACAAGAGATGTAATATGTTCTTTCCAAGACAAATCCCGAGAGAATGAAACCCCAAGCATGTTCAAGGATGATGCAGGACATAACTGTCCACTATTAAACATTAGTGGGTAATCCTGAGGAAGATTTTGTCGGGTTGATAAGTGTAAGAACTGAGTTTTTGATGCATTAAAAATAACAGGATTATTTTTTACCCCAATCAGAGATAAGAGGCAAGTCAGACATTAGGTGTGCCATAGCCTCATCCCTTTGTTTTTGAAGTAACTGCTGAGATGGACGTTGCGGGAACCGAATGGAAAGGTGAAGGGTGGAATCATCAGCATATGAGTGGATAGGGTTAGATGTACAGCTTAGAAGGTCATTGACGAATAAAAGGAAGAGAGTTGGTGATACGACAGAGCCCTGAGGAACACCACTGTTGATAGGTCTAGGAGAAGAACGATGGCCGTCTACAACAGCGGGTATAGAACGACCAGAAAGGAAGCTAGAGATGAAGGCACAGATAGAAGGATAGAAACCGTGGGAGGGCAGTTTGGAAATTAAAGATTTATGCCAGACTCGATCGAAAGCCTTTGAGATGTCACGTGCAATGGCAAAGCTTTCACCAAAGTCCCGAAAGGAGGATGACCAGGAGTCTGAAAGGTAGGTGAGAAGATCGCCAGTGGAGCGTCCCTGACGGAACCCATATTGACGGTCAGAAAGAAGGTTGTGACAGAAAAGATGCTTTAAAATTTTTTTGCTAAGGAATGACTCGAAAACTTTTGAGACACAGGATGTTAAAGCAATTGGACGATAGTTAGAGGGTTGGGAATAGTCACCCTTCTTTGGGACTGGCTGAATGAGAGCAAACTTCCAGCAAGTAGGAAAGGTAAAAGTTGAGAGACAAAGGCGAAAGAGTTTACCTAGGCACGGTGTAAGCACAGAAGCACAGTTTTTGAGGACAACGGAGGGACTCCACCAGGCCCATATGCCTTGTTAGAACTGAGACCAGTGATGGCAGAAAATACATCAGCTGAAGAAATTTTAATGTCAGTCAAGAGGAAGTCAGAGGGGGGAAATGATGGAAGAATAGCACCGGAGTCGTCTAAGGTGGAATTGGAGGAGAAAGTCTGAGCGATGAGATCTGCTTTATCAGTAGAAGAAATAGCTACAGAGCCATCAGAGTAGAAAAGAGGAGGGAAGGATGATGAGGTAAATGTCAGAAAGGTTTTTGGCAAGGTGTCAAAAGGAGCGAGAAGAATTTGAGTTGGAGAGTTGAGAACATTTAGCGTGGATGAAATTATTTTTAGTAGAGCGAAGAACGGACTTGGCACGATTCCGGGGAGAAATATATAAAAGATGTGATTCAGGGGTGGGTTGGCTCCGGTACCTCTTATAGGCCCTCTCCTTGTTGCGGACAGCATTAGAACAAGCGTGATAAAACCAAGGCTTTCTTGCATTAATCAGAGGATATGAGAAAGGTGTAAATATAGTGACACAAATATTGGTAAATAAATATATACATAAAGAAAATCACTTACTTCTCCAGTGGCTATGCTCTTCCTGCAGGACCAGCTGGGTTTGGAGGTGTGGAGTTATGTATTGTGTGTGTGTGTGTGTGTGTGTGTGTGTAACACCCCTCTCTTGATGGTTGAAGGAAAGTCCTGGAGTAAGTATTAACGCCTTTTAATGAGGAGCACAGAAATATAGGTGTTGCCTCTCTGATATTGGCCCTGCGACTGGCCTAGCGTCGAAAAACTTATGGTGCTGATTGGCTAGGCTAGCCTGGGAACACTGCTAACGCTGCAGTTTTGGATACAGTGGGGGGGGATACAGTGTGGGGGGTGTACCGTGAGGGAGGCATAATACATACACATACACATATAAGGGGAATGGTACAATGCTCCCCCGGGTGGTTGAGATTGTGTCTCCTGACACGAGAGAGGAGGTATAGGGGTTGGTAAATATGACTAAGGTAGGCGGGAGATTTGTACAGGTAGGGAGTATGATACAGGGGAAGAAGGGAGGGATTATGATACAGGGGATGGGAGGGAGTAAGTATGATACAAGGGTTGTAGGGAGGACATGGCCATGTCAAGGGGGTGGATACTAGTGATATACACTGTTACAAGGGTAGGTATGTTGATATAAGATACACATAGAGTCATGGTGATATATGATACAAGGAGTAAATAGAGGATGCGGTCACGCATGTTCAGATGTCTATATAAGTATTGTAGATAACACTCGAGAAATTGGGTACACATGTTTTTCATTTTTTTTCTTTTGTGTGTGTGTTTATATGGAAGTTTCTAGTTGTCACAAATTACTGTATCAGTGATATGTCAACATTTGCTGGTGGTACTTTTTCTGTCCACAGGTTATGCAACCTATCAGGTGGCACAGGCAGTCACTGAATGGGAGGGCACTTAGTCCTAGGGAGGGCGCACTATGCCAGTAGCAAGTCTGATTTCCTGTAGTTTGTTTTCCATTTTCCAGACACAACAGTGCATTGCACAGATTATGAGTAGAAAACCTATGAAAGAGATGACCACAGGGGGATACACAACGGTTGGATGGACCCATAAACGGCTGAGGGCCAGAGAAAATTGATCCATAATGAAGTCACTGTCGTTGAGGAATGTCAGCATATGCATGTTGGAGGAGATAACAGTAATGTTAGTAGATGGCAGGTTGGAAGGCATGTCAATTGGTTGGAAGATGTCATAGGAGTGTTTACAGACTGATTGGTGATAGCGAGTGGCATAAGTGATGACTGACTCTGATTTGACGGTACAATAGTCCGGTGCTTTGTAGAGACCACGAGCGGGTACAGAACGGACCGAAGTACCAGGACACATGATGGTGACAGAGATGGGGACAGTGAAGAAGAAGTACTGGACGTGGTTGAGGTGAGCATGGTGGACTGGGAGTACAGGAGCTGTAACAAAGGAACAGGCCGAGTATATGGAATGGTTACGAACTAAAGCAGACTCACAGGGTGTAGCGCTGCTAGGGAAGATAGCGAAAAGGTGGGCAGCACAGAGACGAGAGGTAGGGGTGAGGGAGGAACACTGCTGGAGGTCGGTGGTAGAAAGGAAGGCAACTGAAAGATGGTCATGGGATAGGAGGAAATATTCTGAAGGAACAGAGACTTGCAATAAGGAGTTGTTGTAACGGAAGGGGAAGGGAATGATGTGGAAAAGGTTGAAGGTGATGTTAGAATGGAGAGGGATATGGATGACGACGGCTGTGGTGAGAAGAGTGGCCTCGAGAACTGAATAGTAATATTCGAGAGAGGAGTAGAGGAGTACTGGGGATAAACCGAAAGTAGAGTGAGCCCATTCTAATACAGAGTGGAGAGCTGAGACAGGTATTAAGTCTGCAGTGACACGTCCATTAATAGCATCGACTAGGATACGAACCAAGGTAGTGACCTGAGAGAGTAGAGAGTCAATGGCTAGTTGGAGATTATCCATGTTGAGTTTGAGATAAAATAACTGAGAAATAACGCTGAGATTGGAGAGGTGTTGGTTTAAGATGTCGGTGAAGTTGTTCAGAGTGGAAGTTACTTCATTTAGGTGGGTTGTAATCTTCTGTAATATAGTGTGTTGGATTTTGATGACTCGGCGTTGAGATTCTAGGGCGGAAGTTAACTGAGCTAGGTCAGATTTGAAGCCGGAAAGGTCACGGGCTGTAGCGACGCCAAACAATCCGCTGAGAATCTCACCTCCAATGTAAAAGAGACCTCGTTTCACACGAGAACGACCTACAGGTGGCTGAATGGAGAAAGTGTCATTGAGCTCAGTGAATTTACGAGAAATGTATTGCAACTGCCAGGAGAGTGGGAGGAAAAGATGATATAAATAATGATTTGGGTTGTGTTTCCCCATGAGGGCTGTGAGGTGGGTCTTGATTTTGTGGAGCTGGTTCGCGTAGGCAGGCAGGGGGATGGCTACGTCAGCCAGGGGTGCAAGATCGTAGTGCAGGGAGACTACATCTTCAATCAGTATTACCTCGTTTCCCGAGCCGACCAAGGCCCCAGGACGTACTCCACCATCGTCCTTACCCGACCCAGACCCTAGGAGGGTCAGCACTGCCAGCAGGTAGACCGCTAACATCATACCTAGAAGATTAGGTGAGAATTAATGGGAGAGTTCCTGGAGAGGTTGATGGCCGGAACGAAGTTTGGATCGATACTGATTGATTGATGAATGAGTAGGTGTAGATGGAGAGGAAGGAGACTGGATAGGTGGAGATGGGGTAGAGTGAGGGATTTGGGGAGTAGGAGGGAGAGCAGTACGTTGTGCAAGTGATTCTTCCAACACTGGGCCCCGTGGAGCACGTTTCAGATCGTCAGCATGGACCCATTTAGTGTCTGTAGTGGAGAGGTCTTGGATGTGAAACTTGTTGGCTTGTTTATTCAGTACGGGATGGGGGCCGGTAAATTTGTCATCCAATTTAGAGGTACGCGTAAGAGAATGAGCATAGACTAGATCACCGACGTCGATAGTGATAGGAGAGGCAGATTTATGTTGGCGTTTTATCATGTCCTCCTTGGATGAAGCTAGATTGGATGTTACATACTGATGGATTGTTTGGAAGTTGACCAATTTTACTTTGACAGTCATCCATGTTATAGATGGGATCTGGCTTTGAGGATAACAGGGTATATGGTAGGTGTTTGTCAAAACGAAATAGAACAAAGAAGGAAGATTCGCCAATGGAAGCGTTGATGGAGCTATTGATTGAGGATGCCACTTGGGGAATCCAGTCATCCCATGTCGAACTATGGGAGCCTAGGTGTCTGAGGCTCTCTAAGATTTTTCTATTGTGGCACTGTACAAGGCCATTGGAAGCTGGATGGTTAGATATGACATTGCATTTAATTAATTTTAAAGCGACGACAGATCTCCTCCAGGAGGCTATTGTTGAACTCAGTACCATTGTTAGTGAGGATGGTATGTGGTGTACTGAACGGGCAAATTACGTGATCTACGAAAGCACGTGCAACACTCTTCGCGGTCTTATCTGAGTCGGGGACGAGGACACAGTAGTGTGAGAAGTGGTCGACTGCTACAAACAAATACTCTGCACCTGATTCTGTAAGAGGGAGTTTGAGAAGATCGATGGACACTGTTTCCCACGGGCGTGACGGGATTGGATATTGTAAGAGCGGTGCAGGTAAGCCGGTTGAACCTTTGTGGCGGTGGCACGAGATGCAAGAGTCACAGTGCGCATTGATACCGCGACGCATGGTTGGCCAATAGTACTCGAGACGTGCGTGGCGCAAGCATCGGTCTTACCTGGATGGGATGCGTGTGGTGTATCATGAACGATGTGAAGGACCGCAGATATCAGGTCAGTAGGGACATCGAGTTGGTGTACTTCTCTGTTGGGCAAATCCTTTCCTGTAAGGAATGTTTTTCTGTACAAGAGACCATCTTTTAGTATGAACTCATCTAGTTGCATTGGTAGAGGAAGTAAGGTCGAGGCATCTACTGATTCAAGGATATAAACTACTTTTGACCACATGGAATCTTTGCGCTGAGAGTTTTGAACATCCTCTGATGTTAAGGTTGTGCTGTCAGTGGCCTTGGGCTGCAGGGACGTGACAGGTGCGGCTACATGACGTGAGAGGGCATCTGCGACTACATTCGATTTTCCTGGGACATACTGAAGAGTGGGATTGAAGTCCTGGATGGTGAGGGACCATCTAGCTAACCTACCGGTGAAGTTGCGTCCCTGAAACAAATCACATAGAGGAAGGTGGTCTGTCTGGATATGCACTGGATAACCATATACTATGTCTCTGAAATGTTTCAAGGACCAGGCAACTGCCAAACCTTCTAAATCGGTGACACTGTAATTACTTTCAGCGGTGGTAAGTGCGCGACTAGCATACGCTATTACACGCTTCCTGGATGTTTGATCTAGTTGCATTAGAACTGCACCAAGTCCTGCACCTGAGGCGTCTGTGCATAGAAGAAAGGGCTTGGTATAATCAGGGAATGCTAAAATTGGGGCATAGACAATAGCTGTCTTTAGCGCTTGAAAAGCCTGGGACTGATCGTTAGTCCACACAAAGGATACATTTTTCCTTAGTAAGTGAGTTAGAGGAGCGGCGATCTTTGCATAGTCTTTAATGAATCTGCGATAGTAACCACTTAGGCCTAGGAAACTTCTGACAGCATCGGTAGTGGTAGGTTCTGGGAAATTGATGATCGCCTTAGTTTTGTCGTCATTAGTATGAATGCCTTGTGCGTCGACGACATTGCCTAGAAAGTTGATTTTCTTTCTCAGGAAGTCACATTTACTGAGGTTGATTTTCAGGACTGATAGCTGTAGGCGGTCCAATACTTGTTGTAGTTTGGCAAAATGGTCAGGGACTGATTTACTTACAACAATGATGTCATTTAGGTAAGCAGAAAGAGAGTGGCCCATCATACCACTAAAGACCGAATGGATAAGTAGCATGAATACTGAAGGAGCATTTCTCAAACCAAAACGAAGTCTCTTAAACTGAAAATGTCCGGAAGGAGTGCTGAGGGCTGTAATTTGGCGAGAGGATTCTTCCATTTCGACCTGCCAGTATCCACTGAGGAGGTCTAGGGATGAGAAGACTACGTTATTTTCACCTAGTGATTCTAGCAAATCTGTTAAGACAGGTAACGGGAAACGGTCAGGAACGGTTACAGAGTTTACCTTACGGTAGTCCACTACTGGTCTAAATTTGCCGTCCTTCTTTGGAACTAAGAAAAGAGGGCTATTCTATGGACTGACAGAGGGTTCGATAATGTCCTGAACTAACATTTGCTGTACCATCTGATCTGTCTGTTTTCTCAAGCTGTGAGGTAACCGATAGGCTGGTATGTAAATCGGCTGAGTTCCTGGCACTAGGTCTACGTGATGTTTGACTAAGTCTGTCTTGCCCATTTGTTCTCCGGGTAAGGCTACCACATTTCTGTAAGCGTGCAAAAGGTCGAGCAGTTGAGATTTATGCTGTGGAAAATCTTTGCAAGTTAGGTTTGAGAGCAGGTCAGGTGAACGAGTCAGAGTAGATCAGATAGAGTTAATGGCACATATACCGGTCGGTAGGCTATCATCATCAGCAGGGATAGAGGATTCCTGGCACACCATTACGGCCGCTGGGTATACCAGGAAATCTCCAATCTTTACACCACTTTTAAGCTTTAGTGGAGCATTCGTGACATTGAGCAAGTATAGATAACATAGACTGTCCTCTAAGATCGTGCACCAGGCTGACTCATAAGTTAAGCCATTCACACAACACGTCTCAGGTAGTGTTAGTACATCGACTCCTTTCGCACCTACAACACGAACAGAGACTTTGGTGAACTCATGCGGTAACAAAATTGTGCACGTATTTGTTACTGCACGCCTCATCTCTGCGTGTTGGAGAACATCAGTTAGACTTTGTGAGGTAGGTAACTGAGACATGTCTGAGTCAGCTGTAGTGCTGTCGTTATAGGAGGCTGGAAGAGCCTTTTCTGAATGCTGAGAGAACGTATCAGCAGGTGATTCCTTGCTCTCAGTCAGCGAGGGAATGCTCTCTGTATTCTCGGGTGATGAGGATGTTCTGTACTCTTAGGGAGTGCGAGAGTCAGGGGGGACTGAACGACTGAAGTTACTAGCAGTACAGGATGGGGACATTTCATACTGTAGACTGGGAACCCAGAAATTTCTATACTACTACAGGCAGGCAATAATGCAATGGAGTGTTGTGCCATGGTGGGTAAGCCAATAAGGGCATCTGCTGGATATTTCAAGTCGTTAGTAACATGAAATTCTATTGGGAAAGGGAGCAAGGCGTTGTCTAGTTGTACTTCTAAAGTGACTCTTCCCTTGACCTTAAAGTCTGAGCCTTCTACACCGCATAGGGGAATGTCTGGAGGTTCAAGGAAACTGACGCAATTGCAGTGGCGTTGAATGATGTCTAAGGAGGTATCAGAAATCAAGTTTACTATAGATCCGGTGTCCATGAAGAACGACGTTGGTATGTCATTACTCCGTCCTAGAATGACTAGACCTGATGAAGTGATAGGTCCTACATGGTGGATGGGGAGTTGGTGTTCTGTCACTACGTCATGTTGGTCCGATAGGGGCGCGTCGCTTCCCCCGACTGGTGGCGATTTAGGTAACGACACTCGTTGGCAGTGTGTGTCATACTAGCCTTGTGATATTTGCATGTAGGGCGATGCGAACGGGAAGGCTTACGCCGTCTAGTTTGGGAGTTTTTTTTTTTCTTATACAAGGAAGAAGGAACCAAAGGCCACAGGCCTGTATACTGTTCCTTCCAAGAAAAAGCAAAAACAATACAAAAGAGAGCCAAATTCAAGATCCGTTCAATTCGAGAAGCCTGGACACACTGCGTTTGAAAGACTGGAGATCACTGGAAGTAGGAAATACAGACAGAGGAAGACAGTTCCAGAGTTGACCAGTTGCATAAATGAAGGACTGGGAGTAACGGTTAACTCTTGCATTAGGGAGTTGGACAGAAAAGGGATGAGAGCTTGTAGCTAGACGGGTACAACGTGCCTGTCGTAGAGGTGGAGGGATGCAAGCAGACAGTTCAGAGGAACAGTGACCATTGAAGTAGCGATAGTAAAGAGATAAAGAAGCAACAGTGCGTCGAAGAGACAAAGGTTGAAGGGAATCAGTAAGAGGAGGAGAGTTAATGAGACGAAAAGCCTTTGACTCCACCCTATTGAGAAGTGCTGCATGTGGGGAGCCTCCCCACACATGAGAGTTGTACTCCATACACGGGCGAATAAAACCAGTGTACAAGGTCAACAACTGTGCAGGGGTAAAGAAAGTTTGGAATCGGCTTAGCACACCTAATCTCTTGGAAGCAGATTTCACAAGAGATGTAATATGTTCTTTCCAAGACAAATCCCGAGAGAATGAAACCCCAAGCATGTTCAAGGATGATGCAGGACATAACTGTTCATTATTAAACATTAGTGGGTAATCCTGAGGAAGATTTTATCGGGTTGACAAGTGTAAGAAATGAGTTTTTGATGCATTAAAAATAACAAGATTATTTTTACCCCAATCAGAGATACGAGCCAAGTCAGACATTAGGTGTGCCAAAGCCTCATCCCTTTTTTGTTGAAGTAACTGCTGAGATGGACATTGCAAGAATCGAAAGGAAAGGTGAAGGGTGGAATCATCAGCATATGAGTGGATAGGGTTAGATGTACAGCTTAGAAGGTCATTGATGAATAAAAGGAAGAGAGTAGGTGATAGGACAGAGCCCTGAGGAGCACCACTGTTGATAGGTCTAGGAGAAGAACGATGGCCGTCTACAACAGCGGCTTTAGAATCACCAGAAAGGAAGTTAGAGATGAAGGCACAGATAGAAGGATAGAAACCGTGGGAGGGCAGTTTGGAAATTAAAGATTTATGCCAGACTCGATCGAAAGCCTTTGAGATGTCAAGTGCAATGACAAAGCTTTCGCCAAAGTTCCGAAAGGAGGATGACCAAGAGTCTGAAAGGTAGGTGAGAAGATCGCCAGTGGAGCGACCCTGACGGAACCCATACTGACGATCAGAAAGAAGGTTGTGACAGGAAAGATGCTTTAAAATTTTTCTGTTAAGAATTGACTCAAAAACTTTTGAGACACAGGATGTTAAAACAATTGGACGATAGTTAGAGGGTTGGGAATGGTCACCCTTCTTTGGGACTGGCTGAATGAGAGCAAACTTCCAGCAAGAAGGAAAGGTACAAGTTGAGAGACAAAGGCGAAAGAGTTTACGTAGGCAGGGTGTAAGCACAGAAACACAGTTTTTGATGACAACAGGAGGGACTCCATCAGGACCATGTGCCCTTTTTAGTATTGAGGCCAGTGATAGCAGAAAACACATCAGCTGAAGAAATTTTAATGTCAGTCAAGAGGAAGTCAGAGGGGGGAAGTGATGGAGGAATAGCACCGGAATCGTCTAAGGTGGAATTGGAGGAGAAAGTCTGAGCGATGAGATCTGCTTTATCAGTAGAAGAAATAGCTACAGAGCCATCAGCGTAGAAAAGAGGAGGGAAGGATGATGAGGTAAAGTTGTTAGAAAGGTTTTTGGCAAGGTGCCAGAAGGAGCGAGAAGAATTCGAGTTGGAGAGTTGGGAACATTTAGCACGGATGAAATTGTTTTTAGCAGAGCGAAGAACAGACTTAGCACGATTCCGGGCAGAAATATATAAAAGGTGTGATTCAGGGGTGGGTTGGCTCCGGTACCTCTTATAGGCCCTCTCCTTGTTGCGGACAGCATTAGAACAAGCGTGATTAAACCAAGGCTTTCTTGCATTAGTCAGAGGATATGAGAAAGGAATGTATGCTTCCATGCCTGAGAGAATAACCTCCGTAACGCGCAAGGCACACTCAGATGGCTCTCGGCCATGGAAGCAATAATCATTCCA
>JAGKTI010019343.1:0-12763 GCA_018397915.1 Birgus latro | reverse complement strand
ACCTATGAACTTACTCTCAATTTTAATACCAAAGCTGCAGGTTCCCAAAGGAGAAAGATATAATCCTCCCACATATAATACTCTAAAAAAATGCTCCTAACATCCACAAATCTAAAAACTCCACAATATATTGTCAAGCAATGTGTCCTATCCTACTGTGTAACTATAAACTTTATAGTACAAACAAATACATCAGGTCACTCCTCTACCAAAGCTAAACCAGAACTAGTATAAATTGAAGCCTGCATGATGTAAGATCTTTTTATGCTATGTATCATTAAATCTAACATCTTCAGTAACCACTACATCTGATATGTATACAGATGATATAGAACTGGTATATCCAGAACTCCAACAAACTTCTGGGTTCTGTTTCTTCAACAGGAGTTTCCTGGTTCCTGTGAATGCTGAAGCAGCTTTTGTGCACAACTGATTAATCAGCTGTCACTAAACTGGGTCTCACTTTACCTCTTTGTTCCTTCAACCCTGACTTTTTCCAGCTACTCAAACACTTAATCTATGAATCAGAGGTACATTATGACTGATAATGCATTCCTGATGAATAAATAACTGTAGAGCAATATCAAATATTTTCATTAGGTACGACACAGCAATGGAAACACGATAAAGCACATAAAACCTGTCCCAAAACCTAACACATTTTAAAACAAATAATTAAATCCAAATTCCATCCTCAAAACACAAGATCCATGCCCACACAGTTCTCAATGACTTCAAGTTTATGCAGGTGACCAAAACACTGAGTCAGGACTAACGATGCATCTCTAAGGACAGCATGTCTTTCCCACACATAATGTAATCAAAATCTAAAACTCCAGAACCTTCCACAGGTGGATGAAATAATCCAAAGTCAAAGTACAGAGTCTTCACTAGCCTCTGCAGGGAGCTTGCCCAAAGATCAGGGTGAGAGAGAGAGGCAGCCAGCTGAGCGAGCGCGACTCTGGATCACTAGCCGTCGCAGAGAGAGTAGGCTTGACTCTATCTGGCTACAAGTGGCATAGAATGTTTAGGTGTTAGTTGTCTTACAGTTAGTTGTCTTAGAGTGGCTTTTAATATAATTCAAAAGGTATAAGATAATATTTGTTGAAGATGAAGGGGTGGTCTAAGGCTATCCACAGTGAAAATGCTGAATACTGATGAGCTAGAAACCACACAGACACACACAAAAAATCTAGTATTGTCAAAACAAAAATATCAAGAATACAGCATTATTATGCAAAATTAAATTCCTCTACATGAATGACAGCAATGTATTTATAGTTGAGAATTCTTTCAAGTACTTTAAACAAAACAAATACAGGATTTTACCTACATAGTGAAGTTCTTTAGATGAACTCTTAGTTGTACATTTGATAACTAATGCAAAATCTAACAAATGAAGCTATGTACAGTACATGTACACTTACACCAAAGCCAGACTAGACTATGCTCTTACTGTCTATGCAACCCTTATACAAAAAAAGCAAAGGGTACAGTAGTTTGGGGTTTGCAGACACACTAAAATATCGACAAAAATACTGTACAGATCTATACAAAAATATCACATTAGGTTTCCATACATATCAGTGTAAGGTAATATGTTATGCTAATTTTGTAAGGTTCCTGATTAACACTATTTTAAACATTCAGTACATTTAAGAGGTCTTTCGGTCTTACAAAAATACTAAGCATTACCTAAGTTCATGAAGCAATGAAATACAATGCATTTCCCCTTCATTCCCATAAACAAAGCCATACCAGTTATAACACCAAATGCTGTACTGTATGTATAAACCCAGTAATTAATTGTCAGACAGGGAGATGCTTTACCTTTCATACAACTATCAAACATACCAATAGAAAACTTCACCAACATAAACTGTCTATCTGTGCAGGCAATGATCACATCTTTGTACTTATACAGTAGTCCCCTAACATCTAAGCAGTATACACTAATAAAATTTTCACAATCACGTCTATGCTACCGACGAACCATTTCACATCCGTGTCTTTAGCCATGCGTATTGAACTTCATCATTCCTTCTATCCACCACCCTCCTCGCGACAGCCCATATTACACTATAACTCCATTCTATAATAACCTATTCCTTAAACACAGAAAATTTTAGAAATGCTCAGGTATATATTCTTCTAGTGTATTCTCTACAACTCTCTTGAAACTTTTCAGTACAACTCAACTGCAGCAACAAAAGTCTGATAAACATCATTGATACAAAATGCCAGCTATGTTTGTGTTATGATTACCCCCCCCCCACCTCACCTCGTATGATGAGATACCCTAATTACACCTCTTCCTTGCCATGTACCTAGGTGCCACATCTGCAGATTCAGCTAGGATGCATTTCCCAGGTACAGTATGCAACCCTTGTGGATGTGGGGGGACTACTGTAGCATATCTGTAGCTATAACACATAGTATAAAGCTGTGAAAAAAGTTTCCTGGTGAACTGTTACATTACCTTCCTAAACGCAGACACTACATAAAGCTTCTAGGAATAAGGAAAAATTGTTATATGGACAATGCCACATGCTAGTATCACTGCGCTGTCCCCTCCACCTTCTAAAGTCATTTGCAGGACCTACTTTGCATGCCAGGACAATGGGGCAGCTTACCTCACACAAATAAGTCCAGAATTGATGCATCAGACTCTTGACTAGAAGGAAAAAGAGGAAGAGGAAAAGGGGTGTGCCAGAAAGTTATGAGACTGAACTATTACAGTGCATTTCAAGTAGCTATGACCTTCTGTTTCTATCAGTAATAAGGACGTGGTAGTGAAAACTATATAACTACAACAGTGAAATGATATGTGCAATACTACACAATAAAGTTGGCATTAAGAAAGTATCATATAAGACTAAATAATTCCTCTACACATATGTGTACTGTATACTGTAATGGGAATATTACACATACAGGATACAGCAATGCAATATTTTCATTGCATCTGTTTTAATAAGCTTCTCAACAGACTTTCTTACTGATTCATGAACTGGCAACCAAGTTATCCTATGCAAAAAATTTCTCTACACAGTAACATTACAGTGTCATATCTGCCTAACTGTGGAATCTGCAATTGTACAGTTACTCTATTAAGTGAAATATGTGATCCAGTATAATCTAAAGAAACACTTAAAAAGTCATTCTGTAACTGCTGAGGAAGCTGGTGGATCACTAAAAGCTGGTGCAAGCTTCATTTTACAGTGCAGTTGAAAAGTTATGAAACTAAACATACTTTTTCTTTTTATCAATGACACTATGTGCATGAGATACTGTATTCAATTACAGGTAAAATACACTTATATCACTTACACCAATCTATTGAACTGGAGTTCAAAAACTTGATCACAACTGAAAGAGAATTTTATACTCATTTTCATCTCACACACTGAGAAATCAGAAATGCTATTATCTACCAAGGAACATGTCAAAGGTGCCCTCTACAATTTCCAAATTCTTCTGTACGTTCTGCTGAAAGTCTATTATTAAAATTATATAACAGTAGCAGTACAATACTATATATTTTTTTCCGCATCACTTTCATTTGTATTCTGCTGGAATAAAATATGCAATACAGCATCATCATTATCTCTGAGGCCTTACTCCCTCCAGGGAATTTCAGAATTGCCTCCAGTCAACTTTGTTCCTAAATGCTTCCCTCACTCTTTCCCTCCCTATTTTTCCCCCTTCCTTCTCTTTAATTGCTGCACTGTGCCTTAACCTTACCCTCAGTCTCGGTTCAACACTCTCCAGAAACTCTTCCCAGTCTGCCCCATTATTAGTTTTTCCAAATCCATGAATGTAACAAACTTTATTTTTTATAGCCAACATCCTCACAGTAAATATCTGATGCACACATTTCAACCCATTTCAAACTGACCCTGTTCAACAACTTTCTGAGCTTTGGTGTTGTTTTGAACTTTGTCTACAGTACACAGTTCATGTTCCCTTGTATGCTGAACAAACTAATTCCTTATGACTGTCATTCCTTCGGACAAAGGAAACTTTTCCTTTACACATACATACAGTAGGCGCGGAAAGTATTGACGTTTTTTTGCCGACGTCTTTCTTCTTCGCTTAAGTGAAGTAGGGTCAATACTACCCTCCCCTGTGATGCGAAATGAGCTGACGCTTTTTCAACGGGAGCTGGCAACCCTGCCACAAACTCCCATTTATTGCAAATCAGATGGTGTTAGACTGAGGACAGTGCAGAGACTGGTGAAGCAGTTCAAGGACAGTGGGGAGGCCATTCCTCCCACTCCACTTCCCAAGCCTGGGAGACCTCGTAAGACAACCTTCAGGACCCGTCAGCTGATCTCAAGGCAAGTTAGCAAGGATCCAAGGCTAACAGCACGGGATTTAAAAGAAAAGAACCCACAGTTGCTGGCAGATGTGTCTGTCAGAAGTGTGCAGCAACTGTTGCATAACGATCTGGGCTACAGGAGTTTTTGTGCTCGTAAAAAACCACTGCTAACTGCACTTCAGAAGAAAAAGAGAGTAAATTTTTGTAAGAAATATCTTGCCTGGAGTGAGGAGCAATGGAAAACTGTGCTTTGGAGTGATGAGTCAACATTTACTGTCACTGGTACCCCTTCATCACGAGTGTACCGCAAACCAGGCAGTGACCCCCTGGATCCTAAGTACACTTCCAAGTTTGTTAAATACCCAGCCTCACTCATGGCTTGGGGCTGCTTTACATATTATGGTGTTGGTAGGTTGGTAATTCTACCTGCAAATGAAAAAGTGAACCAGAACAATTATTTGGAGCTCTTATGTGATGTTTTAAGTGACTCTTTTGATAAAACCAAGGCAAGAGTATTTATGCAAGATTCTGCCCCTGCACATGTTGCAAAGTCAGTGAAACAGTGGCTAACAGACTGTGAGGTTCCCTTTATTCGAGATTGGCCCGGAAACAGCCCAGATATCAATCCCATTGAGAATTTATGGGCGCACATGAAGCGGCAGCTGCGTAGTATGGACACATCATCTTTGCCTAAACTTGAGGCTGCAGCTATGGAGCAGTTTTAGTCCGTCTGTTCTGCAAAACTACGCCATCAGTCTCCCCAGACGCCTTAAGAAGATAATAAAGATGATGGGGAATGCCAGTAAATACTAAGTTCAATGGTGAGTGTTAATTTATTTGTTTCTCCTTGCTAACCACAAGAATGTTTTCTTTTTTTCAGATGGCGTCAACACTTTCCGCGCCTACTGTATATGCCTCTCTTTTGTCGGTTCAGTGGACCAAGGTTCTTAAAATCTTCAGCCAGTCCAAGTGCTTCATTCACCATATCTGTTCATTACATCGAAAGCAAGCCTTTTTTCTCTACACTCACTAGTTCATTCTTACGAACATTCACTCTGGCTTTGCCAATTACCATCAACACAGATAAACTAGAAAAACAGCACCTCATACAGAAAGATGAAGCAATACCTATGCAGCAATACCTATGCACCAATTAAAAATCTTTAGTATCTTGGTGATACCGTTAGCCACTGTTAAATGACTTGAGTCATTTACTTCTGAACTGAATAAATAATTCAGGGTTATCAGCAGTCAATAAATCCCTTATTATGCTGAATATCTGTCAGAAACATAATTCCATCTCATTCAGAAAACTGATGTTTCTGGGAAAACTTTACTGTTTATTATCTAAGCAAATGCTATCAGACAAACCATGAAACACTTCAGTTACACTTGTTTGAAATTTTATATGGAATATCTATATATATTACAAGATAAGGAAATGACTAGCAACTTAGCAACTAATCGCAGAACTGCAGCACTCACTACGCACTTCACTCTAGTACCCAACACATCAAAATAAAGCAGTCTACCTTGAAAAGTTAGCATACACATGACTTTTCTCTCATAGGATGACGCAACACGAGTCGCTGAGGAAAAAGTATCAGTGAGAGGAGGTGCATATGAGGATGAATACAGTGACTTATCCTTCACTGCAATAAAACTGGAAATAAAATAATGCACACTATATAAATACTATCAATGTCACAAAATTTTATAATTAATCCCTTAACAGTATGGTATTTTCCCATCGACAAATTTAATCAAATACCACATCTGAAAAAAAGAAACTGCTATTATCATAATATTAAAGTAAGACTTTGGAATATTGTTTCCATCTTACAATGACTCTTTATTAAAAATATTTACAAGATACTGTAGCACAAATATAATTTCTCTTATGAAATTCTTGAAAGCATGATCCCAGTTTCTCTTGCATCCAGAACTAAACACCTGAAAATGGTACCTGTTAATGAATAATAAATTAACTGCCAGACACTCACCTCATCTTCAATTCCTCCATGTGCTGCACGAGGGCCCTGTTCTTCGATTCCAGCTCGTTCTTCTCTTCTTCAGTGTGCTTAAGCTTCATCAGTTCCTCCTGCAGCTTCTCTCTTTCTTCTTCCATCTTTTTCTTCTCACCTTCAATTACCTTCGCTTTCTCTTTTTCCTTGACCTGGCCAGCCTCAAGTTCCATGACTCGACTTGATGAATCACTTTCAAGTTTCTGCAAGTCTGACTTCATTTTGTGGTTTTCTTCTGTGACCTTTTTGAGCTCGGAGCTGAGTTGTAGGTTGTCCTCCTCAAGCACAGCCTTCATCTTGAGCTCCTCCCCCATGTTGCTGATGTCTGACTGAAGAGTACGTTTTTCCTCCCTGATCCTCTCCAGCTCTGAGCTCAGCGTGGCATTGTTTTCCTTGATCTGAGTCATTTTAGTCAGCTCAGCTTCTAGTCTCTGTACATCTCCACCTAATCTTGTTCTCTCTTCCTCAGATTTCTGTAGACCACGTATCTCTTCCTCTAATTTTCTCTTTTCTTCTCCTCTTTGTTCCCTCTCCAACTTAAGCTCTTCTGACCTTGCACTGTTTTCTTCTTCTATTCTCTTCTTTTCTTCCTGTAGGCTGGAACACTGGGCCTCCAGAGTGGAAATTTTTTTAACCTCTTCCTCCAACTTGTCTTTCTCTTTGACTAGATTAGATTTCTCCTCTTCAATGCCCTACAGTGAATGATGACAACCATTACAAATTTCATCAGTATGTCCAGGGGGGGGAAGGGGGGAATCTTGTATATAATACAAACATTAAGGTACCAGTTTAAAATGAAGAATAAATCAAAATAAAAAATTTGCTAACAATTTCCTGCCAGCTGTGGCAATGTAAGGCATTATATAAAACATTTTTATGCGAAAGAAACATAAAGCAAACTAGTGTATGAAACAGAGGGATACTCTGAAAATCAGGGAAACTTGAGAAAGATGGGAGACAGAATACAATGCTAGCAGGGAACTTCTGCTTGTGACAGTACAAGCAGTAGGTTACCACCTAAAGAGCAAAAGTATTTTAACCCTATCAGGTTTCTGGGTTGGGCAGATTATGTCTGTGCTAGAATCAGTCGCTCTTGTGCTGACCCACATCTCTGCACCACTGTATTATTATTTGATCACTCTGTGTAAATACACTTTTCATGATAGAATGTTGGTGTTCATGTCATTTTAAAGCTGAATTGTTGTACTTTATTGCTGTGTGTTCAAAAAGGAAAACAAAGAAAATAAAAAGTAAAAATAACGAGTTGAAGTTAGGCGAAAACCAAAAATTTTATACCTTGCTTTAGAAAAATATTCGCTAAGAATTAATAAAGTAACAAAGCCATGTGTCACAATAGCTGTGCAGTACCTGCCATGCACAGAGCAGGCATTCTACGACATCATGTCCGAGTCTCTTTGTTATGATGCGTAAACAGAATTTATGATGAATATTTTACAAAAGTATCTTACAATGATGAATAAACTCATCATCGGAATCTCTGAGGTTGGATATGAAATGATGCCAAAAATCGTCATTGGAATCTCAAAGGGTTACGAACCCCTGTCAATGGATCATAATGATGAGAAGGCTAACTCCCTCCTCCAAAATCCTACATGTGTATGATAATAATTCCAGTGAATTTAGCACACCAGGGTCAATGTATGAGTGTGTACTTACACAGAGTGGGTGCATGGCATAAAATATTTAATCTGAATTTGGAAAGATCTCTCATACCGAATAAGCTAGTTTATATCTAACTCATCCAATCTGAAAGTTTCTCTGAAGTTGAAGGAAACTCTCCTTCGGTTGCAAGAATAAAATGAAACACGTCATTGGAGTGAAGGGGTTAGAGCAGAGCATCCCTGCCTGTACAGTACTACATCAATGTCCTTAGTGTGTGTGGTACCTTCAACCTGGACAGCTCCTCTTCCAGCTTCCTCTTCTCTACTTCCAAGTTGTTTCTCTCCTCCTCAGATGTTGTTACACTCTTCTGGAGCTCATTCATGCGTGCCAACTCTCCTTCACTAGAACAATAAAGATTTAAATCAATGCACGTATGAAAGGGCTTTCCTTAGTTGAATAAAAATGTCCGGAATTAACAACCATACATTAAATAAAGATGTCATTGCATTTAAGGATTAAGTGTTGTACATTAAACGAACAACATGCAGTACTAAGATATCTTCCACTGTCAACCTAACAGAATTATGTCAAAACAAGAGATACAGTATTATTCCCTATAAATTATTAGCTAAGCTACTCACCTATAACAATTTAACCATATGTGGCCACTAGACTGAAATGGGACTGAAATGGGTGCTTTCTAAAAGTTTACTTAGTGCCACATATCAGATAAGACTGTAATACAATCCCAGGAAGATGGTGGAATCTCATAATTATCACAGTCTTCAAGAACAAGGGTAAGCCATGTCTTTATACAACCAACAGGTGCAGTACTGTACTATGTTTGCCTACTGCCTGATGGCAATTCCCATGTTTTACCTGGGACAGCTGAAATATGCATAAATCAAAGCAACATCACTCCTCAACAGAAATCTTCCTTCTTCTGCCATACTGTTCATCCAACTGAAACATGGTGCCAAAAATAATGTGGAACAATTTGGTAATCTCATGCACAGATGGATCCATCTTATCTATGTTACCCAATCATATCACATTACAGTAAGACCTTGTCAAGAGTCACCTTTCCTGACACTCACTCTGCCATTAAGTTCCACTAAATTACAGATAAACTGTCAGTTGAAAGTTCCATTACTACCTATACAGCTGATCTGTCAGTTCCCCCAATTTAAAGTACCAATTGTATGTAAAAAGTTGTGATATTTAGGAATAAATCCCTGACTCATAACAAAACTGCCTGTACAGCACTACACAGCCAACTCATCCTCCTGCACTTACAACGTGCTCTGGAACTCGGCCATGGCTGCCTTGTCCTGATGTGCCTGTTGAAGCTGTTTCTGCAGGTCCTCCCGGTGGGCACTGAAGCTCACCATTAGGCTCTGCACCTCACCCTTTAACTCCTCAACCTGTGGAAAAATATATATAAAATTCTATGTGCAAAGGAAAAAATAACATCACACATGAAATGCTTTACATCACAACCAATCTCAACTTTACTTCCAATGCACATCTGAAATGAGGTCTCATGAATGGTTCATTGTTTTCCTCTAGGATATCCACAGGAGAGGAGAAGTACTCATTCCCACCCCCACCTCCCTCCAACTATTGTGCTCTCCACTTCTATCAAAGTAGCAGTTTATTAGTTCCATGAACTACATTGACAGAAGCAGCCAGTGTATGAGGCAATGAAAATATGCAATGGTTGTGAAAATGTGTTGAGTTGGTCAGAAATCTGTCTGTTTTTCATCATGGTATTTGTGGTGTTTTAGGCCTGGGAGTTGTATGCACATCATTTACTTTTAATTGCTGAAAGCATAAACAATGCTGTGGATAAATTCTGAATGTGGTTAGTGGAGGGCACACAGGCTCACTGGATGAGAGCAGTCACAAAATATACCCAATTAAGTGTGCATTATATAAAGATTATGTTGTCCAGTCAAGGCTGGAGGAATATGATGCCAGGAATATGCCTTGAGTCTGTATATAAGGTGGCAGATGGTTGGCTACCAACAAAACTTGTAAGTACTGCCATGCAAGAGTACTAAGGATAAGAGCTTGGTAATTAACCACACAATTATAACTCAACAGCATGAAACTCAGCCCCCCCCCAAAAAAAAAAGTCTGAGCTGAGACTCACACACTGTTACAGATCTTATTACACATCTGATCTATTTCCCTAACAGTTTCCAGCAAGAGTTAGGATGTAATTAACAGGTTTTGATACCTGGTTTATCTTCAAGTCCACAGAAAACATCAGCTGTACTATGGCAAATCTCAATATGGGGATTCCTTACAATGATGCTGGTGTCATTTGATTCTGATTTTTAAAAACGGTGATAAACAAGGGCAAAATATAAGGACAAATTACCATAAAAAATAACTGTATGCCAAGAGACTACAAGAAAAAGAATAAGTAAATGGTGATGAGAGTACATCATAAAAGAACCTCAATCCCATACCCTCTTGTCCCTCTGTGTGACTGCCAGAAGGTTCTCCTCCCTCTCAGTACGCAGCTTGAGATTCTCTTCCTCAAGGGCCACCAACTTTGAATCTGCTTCCCTCCGGCCTTTAGCCACCTGTGTTTTGACATGAAGGCAGGATATGAGAGGAAATAATGGTCAAGCTGTCATTCAAAGTTTAAACAAACATATTCATTAAAAGTTTAAACACACATATGTAAACAAGGATGCACACACACACACATACAAAATACTGTAATGATACACAGATTAAACAGTACCACTGTCCCCTGGGAATGAGGGATCACTTGGTTACTGAGGTGGAGATGCTAGGCAATGGCACTGGATAAAAAGAAAATGAATATCAACAGGACAGATATACAGTAATTATGGGAGAGCAACTTCTGCTTCCACAAGGCAACACTATGGGAATACTGACAAGTGAAAAGGTGGGGTAAAAAATATGTAAGAGAAATACAAAATCTTTATGGAATTATACAGGGAAGGAGTAAACAGCCTTATGTCCTAAAATTCTCTGCAAGAATGAAAAAAAAAAAATATAATAAAATATAACTAAAAAAATAAAAGGTGCAGGGAGGCACTTCGAGTCCCTGAACAGAGCATGGAACAAAGTACGAAGAAGATATAGTGAAAGAGCCAGGAGGGAGTATAAAAAGGCAAGAAAAGAACATGTAAAAGTTGAAAAGGAGGAACAAAAAAATGAGAAAAATATTGTAACAGTAACAATGACCCAAAGTTCTGCAAGTCTGTTAGGAGAAAAATGAAAGGGACAGTATACTGAGATGGAGAGATGGTAAAGCAATTTAAGAGGAAAAAGAAGGGATGTGTGATATAATGAATGATAGACTGCATTCTGTATTTGTAAGAGAAGAATTTTTTTGAACCCGAATCCATCCATTCATCATCCAATCCTACGTTGCCCCATGCGGAGCGAAGGAGCCTGGGGCTAGGCAAGGTGGTCCTGACATTTGAGATGAGTGACCAGTCTCACTCATTCCTGAATGGCACTACATGAGCAATGGACCCCAACCACCCCTTAGATATAAACCTACACAGGCTCAATCCGATTGAAGCACCTTAAATACCCACTAAACCACCAGGCGCCATAAAACAAATAAAACTCCAGCAACTAGAAGTACTCTAGTACTACAGTCGCAGAACGCGACTCTCAGGTTGTCATTATCGTGCCTTGGCAACGTACCCTTCAACAGTGAGTCCGATTTCCTGTAAAAGATTATACGCCTGTGATCTGTGTATAATATATTAGTGTATAATGACATCTATGTAAAACATATTCGCGTACAATAATGTGATTGTGGTAGGTGGGGGCGCTCACCATCAACTCACTCGATGTAGTGTTGCTCTCGGTTGTCTTTCCTTTCCTCTCCTTCATCCTTCTTTCGTTCCAACCTCTTCTGTCTTTCTTTCCTTCATTCTTTCCTCATCTTTCTGCCTATGGGTGACTTTACACTCCCTCTAAGGTCTTTCTTTCCTTCATTTTTTCATCTTCCTTCTGCCTATGGGTGACTCTACACTGAGTGACAAGCCAAATGGTTTCCTGTACACCAGGAAACCATTTAATACACTGGGTGGTAACCATATAACTAAATTTTGGCACCTGGTGGTTTAGTGGGTAATTACGGCGCTCCAATCGGATTGAGCCGGTGAAGGTTTATATCCAAGGAGTGGTTGGGGTTTATTGCTCACGTAATGCCAATCAGGGATGAGTGAGGCTGGTCACTCTCATCTTAAATGTCAAGACCAACTTGCCTAGCCCCAGGCTCCTACGCTCCTCATGGGCCAACGTAGGATTGGATGATGTATGAATGAATGAAAATAATGTGATTCATGTATAATACGATTAGAAATCAGACACACTGTTGACAGTTAGGTTGCTGGGGTACGATAATGACAACCTCAGAGTTAAGCACCGCGACTGTAACTGAGAGGAGATACAACACTTGATGAAAGACATGGATGTGAAGAAGGGAATGAGACCAGATGAAGTAGCTGGTTGGTTTCTGAAATAATGTGCAGACCAGTAAGTGTAGTCAATCCATGATATTATTAGGTGCTCTCCAGACAGCAGGGAACTGCCAGTCTGTTGGAAAAAAAAGAGTAAATATACTTCCGATTTATAATGGAGATAAAATGGGCCCACTCAGTTATGGACCAGCCTCCTTCAAAGTCCGCAAACTTTGTGAAAATGTCACGAGAAAAAGATGGATAAGATTCTTGAAGAAGAATAAGACAATACCATCGAAGCAGTTGGACTTATGGAAGGATCATCTTGTGTT
>JAGKTI010019342.1:0-17051 GCA_018397915.1 Birgus latro | reverse complement strand
TCTTCCAACCCTAGCTTTCTCATTGCCCACTTCACCACCTCTCTAGGGACTCTGTCAAAGGCCTTTTCCAAATCAACAAAAACAAAATACAATTCCCTTTTCTTTCCAATATATTTTTCCTGAAGCTGTCGAACAATGAATATGGAATCAGTGGTCCCCCTGCCTGGCATAAACCCAAACTGCATCTCATCGATATTCACTCTTTCTCTAATCATACCTTCTAGAACTCTCTCCATTACTTTCATTATCTGATCTAAGAGCTTTATACCTCTGTAATTTCCCCTTTCCAGGGCATCACCCTTTCCCTTGTACACATTTACAATTACACTCCTCAGCCAATCATCTGGGACAACACACTCATATATAATCCTATTTATCAGGTCAGTGACTAACCTCACCCCAGTATCTCCTGAGGCCTTCAACATTTCGGCAGTCAACCCAGACACACCTGCCGCCTTCCCCACCCGCATCCTGCCTATTGCCTCACTCACAGTAGCAGCGTCAATCAAAGGCCAAGGGCCAAACACTGGATCAGCGGGCTCCAAACCTTCTCTATCCCAATCAAACTCCTCATTCAACAATCGGGTATAATGCTCTCTCCATGCATCTTTAATATCCTCACTGCTCACCACCACCCTTCCATCATCATTCTTCACACACTGCTCACCTACAATGTCCCGATTATCCCTCTTCACGTGATTTGCCACCCTAAAGATCATATTTTTCCTTTCTCCATGATTTAGATTATCAAGTAAAAGTCTCTGTGACTCAGACTTCGCCCTGTATACCTCTCTTCTAGCCCTGCGCTTGGCAGCCAAGTACTCCTCCCTGTTACCACCATTCTTCCATTCCCGGAAAAACCTTCTTATCTCCTTAACTGCAGCTTCTACACCCTCATCCCACCACCAAGTTACTTTATGTCTTGGTGGGCCTCTTGTCCAACCGCATATTGTATCGGTAACTCTCAAGAGGTTGTTCTTAAGGGCTCTATACTGTTCATTAACGCCTCTATCTACGGCTTCCTGTTCAGCCACCACTCTCCTCATCTCACTATAAAAGGCATCCCTTACTGATTGGTTTCCCAGCTTCCATATTTTCCTCCTAGGTACATATGTCCTCCTCCTCATCACTCGATCCTTAAGCACCATGTCACAAATCAACAGTTTGTGCTGTTGCACACACTCCTCGCTTCCTATAACTTTAACATCCCCCAATAATCTCCTATCAACCCTCCTGAACAGAAAATAATTTATCTGACTACTAATTCCCCCGGACTCATACGTAATCAACCGGCTGATTCTTTTCCTAAAATGTGTGTTGCACACAATCATGTCCATAGCCTCCCCAAACTCTAGTATTCTTTCCCCTTCCGCATTCCTCACACCATACGCACATCCTCCATGGACTCCTTCATAACCTTGAGATGCTTCACCCACATGACCATTTAAATCCTCTCCCAGAACCACTACCTCGTCATCACCCATACCACTCACTACACGTATTAAATCATCCCAAAATCTATCCTTCTCTGCGTCATCCAATCCCACCTGTGGAGCATATGCTGATATAACTGAAACCAACCTCTGCCCGACCAAAATTTTCACTACTAATATCCTATCACTTACTCTCATAACATTCATGACATATTCCCCCCATTTCTCTGCAACCAACACACCCACACCCCCATATCCATCAGTTCCCCCCTGCCAAAACAACCTATAGTAACAATCCTTCCCAACAATCTTTCTGGCTGATCCACCCCTGAACCGGACTTCCTGCAAACATGCCACATCCACCCACCTCCTACTGAATGCCTCAACAACTTCCCCTGCTCTTCCTCTCATATAGTATAAACTCCAACAAAATGATGTTAAACCATTTATACAAATATAACCAATTTCCTTTGGCATATTTAGCTGTGGATTTTGTGTGTGTGTGTGTGTGTGTGTTCCCTGGGAGCACCTATCACTGTGTCACAAAAATAACTGATTTTCCAACTGTCTTCAGGTTTTTTGTGCATTTTTGTTGTTTATGCATTGTTTTCTTTGTGTGTAGCATTAATATGGATATTCATATGTGTGTATTGATGTCTCAACATGGCAGAATGACTTGAAACCACTGCCAAAATTTGGAGGGGTACTGTACATACTGTATAGGTAGGATTTTTTTTTTTTTTTTTTTTTGGCAAAATGACTGGAAACCACTGCCAAAATTTGGAGGGGTACTGTACATATAGGTAGTTTTTTTTTTTAATGGTTTTCTTGGTGTTTAGCATTACTTTGGATATTCCTATGTGCATTTTGATGTCTGATTATGGCAGATTGACCTGAAAACTGCCAAAATTAGGAGGGGTACTGCATGTACAGTAGTGTATAGGTAAGTTATTTTTTGGTGTAATTTTTTTTTCACGGCTTTCGTGGTGTTTAAAATTATTTTTGATATTCCCGTGTGATGTTCTGATGTCTAACTATGGCAGAATGATCAGAAAACACTGCCAAAATTAGGAGGGGTACTGTACATACTGTACATTAGTGTATAGGTAGGGTGTTTTGTGGTTTTCATTTTTTTTTTTTATTATTATTTTGGATATTCTTATGTGTTTTGATGTCTAGATATAGCAGAATGGCTGGAAAACACTGCCAAAATTAGGAGGGGTGCTGTATGTACTGTATTGTATAACTAGGGTGTTTTTTTGGTTTTCAATGTTTTTTTTTGCTTGGTATTCTTGGTGTTAAAAATTATTTTTCATATCTTTGTGTGTTTTGATATCTAAATATGCCTGAATGACCGGAAAACACTGTTAAAGTAGAGGTACTGTACAAATTGGTTAGGCATAGGTTGGAGGTTGGGTATAGGTAAGGTCTAGGTATAGTAGGGAGGATATTGTTCATCATCCAGGAATTACCACTACCCGAACATGCCTTTGGCTCTGTTACATTGGATAATTGAGGGATTACTGTAATAAAGTCTCAATTATCCGTCAGAGCATTACCCGGCTTGCGCCGTCGTCCGTTACAGCAGATGGTTGAATTTATTAAAATTATGTGGGAAGCCCAGAACTCAAAGTCCACACCATTTGTCTCGTCACCCAAACACATTTTCGTGGCAGCCTGTCTTGTAACTTGAAATTCTTGGCCACAACAGATGGTTTCATTTCATTCTTGTTACCATCCAAACAGAATCAGAAAGATTCAGGCAGAATATATTTTGGACTAGATTGCATTTTTTTTTTTTTTTTTAAGCAGTGCTGATACTGTGTATTGATGAATGTGATTTGAGGATTAGATATACAGGTATTTCTTCTTTTACCGGGCATTCTTATTACTGAAATGAATGAATGTATCATACTGAATTCAGTTCATGTATTTTTCAATAATGCTATAATTATATATATATACAGTATATAAAGTTATTCCCCTGTACAAAGGAAAAGAGGAAAAGGAAGTGTGTGGTAATCATAGAGGCATTTGCCTTCTTAGTGTAATAGGAAAAGTATATGGCAGGATACTTATTGACAGAGTTAGGGAAATAACAGCGGAATTAGTTGGAGAAGAATAGGGAGGTTTTAGGAAGGGAAGGGGTTGTGTAGACCAGATATTCATTCTTAGATCTTTGGTGGAAAAGTTTCTAGAGAAGGGAAAGAAGTTGTATGCAGCCTTCATGGATTTGGAGAAAGCAAATGACAGGGTGGATAGACAAGGATTCGTTTCGTTTCGTTTTTGAAGGCTCCAACATGCTTGCATGCGTCGGCCTTGGTCTCCTAATGGCGTCTCTCCATGCTGCTTGATCTTTGGCAGCCTCCCTGTTCAGTCCCTTAACCCTTAAGTCACACTTAATGACCTCGTCCCATGTCTTTCTCGGTCTACCCCTCCCAACCCCTCCCCCAATATTAACACCTCTCACCCTCTGTACCCAATTATCATCCCCCATCCTCTCCACATGTCCAAACCACCTCAGCCTACCTCTCTTCATCACAACACCAATACACTCCAGTCCCATCCTACCTCTCAACTCTTCCATTGTAAACCCAGCCCCCCCAGGCCTTGCACACAGGGATGCACTGCACATCCACCTAATCATTGTCATTTCTGTATGTTTAAACCTGCGAAAATCCTCTTCCTTTACTGCCCAGGTCTTACTGCCAAACAGCATCACGTACCTAACACATGCTGCATACAAAGACCCCTTAGCATGTAAAGAGAGTCCTGTCAATGTCAGGAGAGGCAACAGCTCCCTGAACTTCTTCCAACCACTTCTCACCCTAGCAACCGAGCTAACTCCAGCCCCACCTCCGGCACATAACATGTCGCCCAAATAACGAAACTCCTCCACACACTCAAGAGACTCACCTACAAGTTCAACCCTCTCACGCCTAACAATCTCCACCTGCTCTCCTCGACACGCCACACACATGAAATCAGCATTATCTCGCAGTCTGCCTCTAATACCACTACATCTCTTGTGCACCCATTTATTGCAAACACTACACAAGATGGAATTACTTCCCACACCCTTGTGGCAAACTGCACATGGCCACTCTCCCTCTCCTCTCATTGTACCGCCACCAACCCTAGATATCATCACTTTTGTTTTATCTGCATTTACCCTTAAGCCCTTGACTCCATACCATCTCTCCACTTCTTAAATCTTTCCTCCGCCTTCTTTTCATTCTTTGCAATGAACACGAAATCATCAGCATACAACATCTCCCATGGGAGTCCATCTCTGAAGCCACGTGAGAGGGCTTCAGGCACCATGATAAACAACAAGGAACTCAAAACTGACCCCTGATGCACACCAACATTCATGGAAAACGCATCACTCAAAACTCCATTCACTCTTACCTGGGTGCGAGCACCCACATACATGGCCATAACCACCCTAACCAGCCACTCTTCCATCCCTAGCTTTCTCATTGCCCACTTCACCACCTCTCTAGGGACTCTGTCAAAGGCCTTTTCCAAATCAACAAAAACAAAATAAATAAAAAAATATGTAGATGATTATGCTTGTAAGGTAGAGCCAGGATTGCATAGGCTTCAGTGATACATGAAAGATTTTGTGGCCCACTTCACTAGGTAGCTATGTGTTATGCTATGTTTTCAAGGGTAAACTCCTTGCTCCTCAAATACGTATGTTTATGCTAGGGTTCTTGGCAAGAACAGGGCATAAGGACTTGGCTGAGACCAAACTGACAAACATACAGTAGGCGCGGAAAGTGTTGACGCCAACTTAAAAAAAGAAAACATTCTTGTGGTTAGCAAGGAGAAACAAATAAATTAACACTCACCATTGAATTTAGTATTTACTGGCATTCCCCTTCACCTTTATTATCTTCTTAAGGCGTCTGGGGAGACTGATGGCGTAGTTTTGCAGAACAGACGGACTAAAACTGCTCCATAGCTGCAGCCTCAAGTTTAGGCAAAGATGATGTGTCCATACTACGCAGCTGCCGCTTCATGTGCGCCCATAAATTCTCAATGGGATTGATATCTGGGCTGTTTCCGGGCCAATCTCGAATAAAGGGAACCTCACAGTCTGTTAGCCACTGTTTCACTGACTTTGCAACCTGTGCAGGGGCAGAATCTTGCATAAATACTCTTGCCTTGGTTTTATCAAAAGAGTCACTTAAAACATCACATAAGAGCTCCAAATAATTGTTCTGGTTCACTTTTTCATTTGCAGGTAGAATTACCAACCTACCAACACCATAATATGTAAAGCAGCCCCAAGCCATGAGTAAGGCAGGGCATTTAACAAACTTGGAAGTGTACTTAGGATCCAGGGGGTCACTGCCTGGTTTGCGGTACACTCGTGATGAAGGGGTACCAGTGACAGTAAATGTTGGCTCATCACTCCAAAGGACAGTTTTCCATTGCTCCTCACTCCAGGCAAGATATTTCTTACAAAAATTTACTCTCTTTTTCTTCTGAAGTGCAGTAAGCAGTGGTTTGTTACGAGCACAAAAACTCCTGTAGCCCAGATCGTCATGCAACAGCTGCTGCACACTTCTGACAGACACATCTGCCAGCAACTGTGGGCTCTTTTCTTTTAAATCCCATGCTGTTAGCCTTGGATACTTGCTAACTTGCCTTGAGATCGGCTGACGGGTCCTGAAGGTTGTCTTACGAGGTCTCCCAGGCTTGGGAAGTGGAGTGGGAGGAATGGCCTTGAACCGCTTCACCAGTCTCTGCACTGTCCTCAGTCTAACGCCATCTGATTTGCAATAGATGGGAGTTTGTGGCCAGCTTTGTATAAAGTAATCGCTTCCACACGTTTGTCCTTGCTTGTGGTTACTTTAGGCATGATGAGAATGTGGTAGGTAACCAAATAACTGTGTTATTTGAGTCAAAACATGCCCTCGTGGTGCATCACACACAGAGACAATCCTCCTCCTGTGGCTGCCCAAACATTACTGAGCCTGCTCCTGTGGTGCCAAACCTATCAAGCAGGGTTGCCAGCTCCCGCTGAAAAAGCGTCAGCTCATTTCGCATCACAGGGGAGGGTAGTATTGACCCTACTTCACTTAACGCGAAGAAGAATGATGTCGGCAAAAAAACGTCAATACTTTCCGCGCCTACTGTATATTAACCAGATTCACAACTCCAGAGCAAGGTACGATATTACACATATACACAAGACAGATGGTAAAAAACAGATGTATATGGACATGCGGTGTTAAAGCACAGACCACTTACAACAGGGCTTAAGAAAGTACATTAAAGTTATGGTATAGCACAGATATTTATAGCAATATAGCATGGGTCACTTACATTATAACTTGGCCACTGAATTCACAAGACATGGCACTTATACACTGGTATGGGCTAGACACTGTATCTTCTTGGGTGATTTACACTAACAGGTCTGGTAGGGAATAAGTCACTGGTCACTGTTGCTCCCGTAGGAGGCACGGGACTTCATTGTGGGCCGGGTTCCCTGAGTTGTATCGCCAGACGGTGTAGTAGGAGACCCGCCTCCCCTCGGGCCCCGACATGGTGTCTGGGCCTCTGGGCTAGGGCCGAAGAGGGAGAGTAGGCGTGCCTGACGGCACGGACTTCTGGGGGTGAAGCCCCGGTCTCCTGGATCGGGTAGGCCTCACCCTGGGGTCCTTGGCACGCCCCGGGGTGACTGGGGGCTGGGGTCCCTCGCGCCTCGGGTTGCTGTCAGGGTAAGACTGCGGCAACTTCTGGTGGTGGAAGTCACTGTCAGGGTAGGACTGCGGCAGCTCTTGGTGGGGGAAGTCGCCATCAGGGTAGGACCGCAGCAACCTCTGGCAGTAGGGGTCACCGTCAGGGTAGGGCTGTGGCAATGTCTGTGTCGGGACTGCACCAGGCGGGGACGTCCTCGAGAGGCCATTTGTAAGGCGAGGACTTTGGGACTACAAAGACTCCTCCACCAGCAGGTCCTCCAGGGGATCACCTCTGTGGGAAGAGAGGGGATTTCCCACCTGGCCACAGGAGGGGTGGTGGGCCGGGCAAGGGATGTCCTCTTCAGGATGCCCTCTCGAGACAGAGGGTGAGGAGCAGACAATGGCCTGCTCTGCCTACCCCGTGTGGCCTGATGCTGACACGGAGGTTTCTCTTTCTCTTAGGGCTACAGGGAGAGAGCGGGCGGTGGCCTGCTTTTCCCTGCTCCCTGAAGAGGGGAGTGAACTTCCTGTAGGTGAGGAGCGAACGATGGCCGGTTCAGCCTCTAACCCGACACGGACGGTGGCCTGTGTCGCGATCCTAAAGGAGGTGGCAGCTGAGGGGCAGATGATGACCTGCCTTATCTCACACCCGACACGGACAGTAGGTGGTGTCGCGGCGCTGCCCCTGGTGGATACTGCAGGAGAGGAGCAGACGATGGCCTGCTCTTCCTCTAGTCCGACACGGACAATGGCCTGTGTCGCGACCCTGCAGGGGATGGTAGCTGAGGAGCAGACAATGGCCTACTCTTCCTCTAGCCCGGCATGGATGGTGGCCTGTGCCGCGGCACTACTCGGGATTGTGAGGACAATTCCGCCCCTTACCTGACGAGAGCTGCTCTGGCCGAAACCTATGTGATTTCCACTGCGTACCTGGTGTGGCATTGATTGAGAGCAAGAGGGACATATGGTAGTTGTACAGGTAGGCCGATCCCACCCGGAAACACTCTGTACCCTACCTGCCACCCTGTTGGTTCCTCCTCGGGTGGGGGGGGCTAGTGTCGTCTGCCGCACTAATGTTTTCTGTCTCTGCTTGGGTGGGGGGGCTTGCGTGGTCTGCCTTACTGATATTTCCTGCCTCTGCTCGTATTTCACTGTGCTTGAGTGTTCTCCCAGCTTCTGAATCCTACCCCTCCTCATCATTTCAGGTGCAAGTAATGGTTTGGACAATGTTGATCATTTTACAGGACAGTATTGCTTCTGCCTGCTTGGAATGAACTGTATGTTCTTACTGACACCAGATTTTACTCCACAGGCTATGACACGGGATCGCAGAAACTATTTCCAGGATACATGGAAGCAGTTCCGAAATAAGATCCAGCTTTTCCTAAATAACCCCCACCATCATGCTGAATACCTCAAATCCAGAAGAATAATAAAAAATGGGAAGCTGAATGTGAAGAAGAAGAAGAAGAAGAAGAAGAAGAAAGGGAAGAAGACCCAACAAAATAATGGGGTATCTACATCATCAGATAATGAGACAGCAACTTCACCTGTGTAACACACCATTTTATTCCAATAAATCTGATCCCTAGGACATTGTTTCAGTTTAGCCTGTTACATGACACACTTAAAATTAAAACATGTAGTGCACTAATGTGATGTATGTTCATTTAATGAGACAGAAATACAGTAGATCCTCCTGATGTGTGGGTTCTGCATACATAGAATCCCAATGCATAGTCAAAACGCTGTACTGTACCAAGGTCATCTCATGTACAGAAAGAGCATGCCATCTGCAATTGGTGCTTGAAAGAGGGGTCCCCGATGGCTAAAACTGTCCATGCATTTGGTTTTTGGCAGTTTTTATTACTTTAAACCTCAATGATGTTACTTTAGTTGTGTTTTACATGTGCACAATATTGTACCCTTTGGTAGCCTATCTGTAATCTAGATGGAGTCATAGAGGGTTTTCAGTAGGAAAGTTGTGGTATGATGTGATTTTTTTTCCTCTTTATATTCATTTAGCACTGATTATTGAAACTTATGTGTCTGGTCTACCTCTTTACAGTGGGCTGTGCCCTAAGTTGGCATATCTGTAGTCTGCTGTGGTTGGGATCCCAAAGGGTCATTAACCCCTTCATTACCGAAATCGATAAGGTTTACGCTTGTAAACCTAGTTCTGGCAAGGAACCGATAATTGTAAGGTTTACGGTGGTAAACCTGATAAGCATAGGGAGGTATAGGAGGGTAGGAGTGTTGGTTTTGGGGTTACTAGAGAGACTTGGGTTGTAAGAACTGGCAACTTGACTCTGATGTCATTCTCCTTGTCATGGCCATGCCATGGCCATATCAGAGTCCATGCCAGGCCATGATTGACATCATTTGGGTATTTTGGATATGATTTATTATTTCAAATGTTTTGGGCATATATATAGACCTATATGGTATGATATAAACAGAAAAAAATAGTTGCACTAGGCATATCAGCACGTGGTTACCATGACAACTACCCTCCTAGGCCCCACAACCAACCAGCAGCCAGTTCTCACCAGCAACCCCTCAGTATCCCCCAAGCTGCATGCTGTGACTGTGTTTTTTTTGGCTGTTTTTGCGTGATCATGGCGTCATCTGATACTGATGACGAATTTGATACAAAGCTTGCTAGTGAATTAGATGAGTCTGACGACAATGAAACTCAGACATCAGTGAGTGAGTCAGACGATGATTATATACCAGAAAACGACAGTGACAGCGAGAGTACGAGTGATGAAAACGAGATAGATAATTGCTCAAATCCCAGCCCTGTAGGCTCGCCATTGTTGCAGAGTCCCTGAGGACCTGCCTTCACCCTCTTGTCGGATCCGTTTGCAGATCAAAGGCCACCTCCACTACCTACACTTCACCTGGACTTTCCCAACGTACATCCTGCAGTGTATCAACGCCACGAGGAGCAACATATGAGTACTGTATATACCTTTTTATGTCTGTAAAGTCTATATTTATAGGAACAATGAAAGTTTAGTAAAGTATATATATCCCTACACGTATACTACTATAGGAAATGTATTTCAAATCATGCACAGTGTACCTCGTGGTCAACATGTACCTGAGAATATAAAAGTAATATAAAATGAAAAACAGCGCACTTATGATAAACGATCACCCCCCACGCACACGCATGAACTTCCGGGAATTCGGTTTGACGGAAGGAGAGCGGGGCGGCTGGGGGTGGGAGGCGCGGTAATGAAGAGGTTAATAGTGAAATTGAGGTCATGGTGGAGAGATGGTTGATGATTAACATTCTATTTTTATACAGTACTGGGATATGAACCTTTGTGTGCATGGGCTCCAGCTGCAATATCCTACGTTAACACTTGATCTGTGCATCTGGGGGTCTACGGAGTGTGCTACACTATTACAGTAAGACCTCACTATAACGGACTAATTGGTGCCCAAACCATTCCGAAAAATGCAATTTAGCACCCATCTATCAGCAAACTCTCATCCCTTTTCTGTCCAACTCTACTGCAAGAGTTAGCTGTTACTCCCAGTCCTTCATGCATACAACATGTCAGCTCTGGAACTGTCTTCCTCTGTATTTCCTACTGCCTATGACATCCAGTCTTTTAAATGCATTGTGTCCAGGCACCTTAAAATGAGTGGACCCTGAATCTGGCTCTCTATTACCTTTTTATTTCTTCTTTGAGGGAACAATTTGCAGGCTTCTAGCCTTTGATTTCTTCTTTGCATAAAAAAAAAAAAATACAACGTACAAATAAATTTTTCATGTCTCAATATCTTATCTGGCTTTCTTCTGATCTCTCTTGCAAATATCAAGTTACATCTCAGATATCATCTCTAAGGATAGGTGTGCTGAACCAACACAATGCTTCATTAAGCCTGCACAGTATCAGGGGTGTTACTTGATCTTGAAGGGAATCCAACTATTACTTGGGGGAGGAGGAGGATGGAATGCCTCTCCACATACAGAACTTCTGAAGAGGGTAAGCAAAAGGCATTTCATCTCATCAACTCCCCTCTCTTCATTCAATGACCGTTCAATCTCTCACTTTGCCACAGTATGCCATCTCTGCTTCATCTGTTTCAATGGCTGCTTCTCTCTAATGAATTAAATGATATTTTCAGTTCATCATGCCCACAACTCATCAGCGCTGGCATCTTCTTCATTCTGTCTCTCGCCTTCTACCTATGACTCCAGTGTTCACACATCTCAAAATGAAAAGGCCTCCCCCCCCTTTTTCTTGGGGTGGGTGGGAGGGGGGGTTACAGAGAATACATGGCTGTCAAGCATAGAGTCAGAAAGGAAATATACAGGCCAAATATGAGCCTTAGAGACTTACTGGACAGCCTTAACAGTGCCAAAAGGAAAAATATGGTAATTAAGATGGCAAAATATATGAGGTGAGAAAACAGGGATATCACAAGTGACAAAAGTGTGAAGAATGATGAAGGAGAGGTAGTGGTGGACAATGAGGATATTAAAGATGCTTCGAGAGTGCATTATAACTAGTTGCTGAATGAGAAGTTTGACTGAAACAGGGCAGGTCTGCAGCCAGCAGATTCAGTGTTTGACCCTTGGTTGCTACTGTGAGCAGGGTAAACAGCAGGATGCAGCTGGGGAAGGTGGTGGGTATGTCTGGGTTGACTTTACAATGTTGAAGGCCTCAGGAAATACAGAAATAGGTTTAGCTGATTTGATAAATTTGATAATGTATGAATGTGTTGGTCCAGATAACTGGCTGAAGAGTGTGATAAATGTATATAAGAGAAGGGGTGATGCCCTGGAAAAAGGAAACTACAGAGGCATAAAACTTCTCGACCAAATAATGAAGCTAATGGAGAGAGACCTGGAAGATATGATAAGGAAAGAGTGATTATTAATGAGATGCAGCTTGGGTTTATGACAGGCAAAGGGACCACTGATGCAATATTCATTATCTGACAGCTTCAGGAAAAATACATAGGAAAGATGTACTTTGTTTTTGTTGATATGGAGATGGCCTTTGACAGAGTTCCTAGGGCAGTGGTGGAGTGGGAAATGAGAAAGCTTGAGTTGGAGTGGCCGGTTACAGTGGTTATGGCAATGTGAATGGATCCCCACACCCAGGTGAGAGTGAACAGAGGTTAGGAAGATGAGTTTTCTGTGAATGATGGCATGTATCAGGGGTCAGTTTTGAGCCCATAACTATTTATCATGGTGCTTGAAGCTCTTTTCCCATGGCAGATGATTTATGCTGGTAACTTGGTGTTGATTGCGGATAATGAGAGGGAGGTGGAGGAAAGATTTAGGAAGAGAGATGCAATGGGATACAAAGGTTTGAGAGTGAATGTAGAGAAAATAAAAGTGGTGATATGTAGGGTGGTGGCAGTACTATAAAAGCAGAGGGAGTGTGGTTACTTCCCAGAAGGGTATGGGAAGTACCTCCATCTTCTGCAGTGTTTGTGATAAGCTGGTGTACAAGAAATGTGGTATTAGAGGTAGGCTGCAAAATAATGCTGATTTCATATGTGCAGTGTGTCAGGGAGAACATGCAGAGACTGAAAGCTGTGAAAGGGCTGATCTTGCTGGGGAGATCTTGAGTGTGTGAAGGAGTTTAATTATTTGGGGGTCATGTTATGTACTGGAGGCGGGGCTGTGGTCAAGGTAAGGAGTGGCTGAAGGAAGTTCTGGGTGCTGTTGCTCCTCCAGACACTGAGAGGGCTCTCCCTCCATCCTTGTATGCAGCATATGTTAGTATAATGCTGTATGGTAGTGAGATCAGGGCAGTAAAGAAAGAGGATATTCATAAGCTCAAACATACAGAAATGATAATGATTAGATGGAAGTGTAGTGCATTCCTGAATGAGAGGCCTGAGGGGATTAGGACTGTGACTGAAAAGTTGAGAGGAAGGATAGGATTTGAGTGTATTGGTGTTTTGATGAGGAAAGGAAGACTGAGATGGTCTGGGCATGTTCACATGATGGTAGATGACAACCGTGTGCAGAGGGTGAGGAGTGTGAATGTCGACGGCAGGGATGCAAGGGGCAAAGGAGGAGGGGGAGGGGAAGGAAAGAGAAAAGAAAATCTGGGATGACATCATAAAGCATGACCTTAGGGACTGGGGACTGAAAAGGAAGACTGCCTGTAATTGAGCAGCGTGGAGAACTGCCATGAGGCGACCAAGGCCAAATGCATGCTAACATGTTCGGGGCATTATAAACAAAACAGTGAAATGGACAACTTCTGGTTGCCCCCACTCTTTTCATGGTTTGCTTCTTAAGAGAGAGAAAAAAAATCAATTCATTGCCAACTGTTCCAATAAAACACCCATTTAATCTATCCTAACTTTCAGCAGTAGAATCAGTTACATGTCCCCTTATTTTCCTCTCCAAATTTTCAACTAAATCCTCATCCACTTTTAAAGAATTTCCTTAATTTCTTACTGTAGGAATCCAATAAGTATTTGTGGCGCATCAAGGTGAGGAATGGCATGAAGACGAGAGGGTCCAAGTTGGGAGCGTATGGTGAGACGGCAGCAATGAGTGAGGGGCTGGGGATCCCTTTCATGGGCTGCCAGAACATGCTGCAGAGATGGGGATCGAACAGCAAGGTCTCGTGGTGTTCGTCCCTGGCTATGAAGGGAAACAATGATGATGGTTCAGGATATATGGAATCCACAGACAGATGCATTTTATCTCTTAAAACAATATTGGTTTCTTCTAGTATCTTGATAGTCCGTCTGTGGCTCAGAAAATTATATCCCATAGTTTGGGTGAGTTATGCATTAATCTGTTGAAATTTATACATGCTTACGTGTAACAAAGACAAAGGGGTCGTCCCACTGGCACAGCACATACACTGTACAGGAATCTGGCTACCCCCTGTGGTCAAACCCAGGTTCTCCGACAGCGGAATGCATGGAAACATGAGGTTTGGCTCCTGGGTGGATACCACAGCTGCTCCACCCAAGGTGCACAGCACCACTACATGCAGGCTCCTCATCAGCATCAAAAAGTATGGTAAATGGTAACACTAGCTGTCAGTACTAACTTCTGTGATCAGCAAATTACTTTTATCTTCCTAATGCTGGTTCCCTCCTGGGAACTCTCAGTGGATGACCCCAGAACTGAAGTCTCTAAGTGGCCGTATCATTGCAATTTTATTCACCTGAATTAATTTCTTCCCTTTCCTATTCCAAAGAGTATATAATTTTCAGAATGTTTCCTAGCCTACATACAAAGTCTGATGCATGAAATGAAGCACTTACTTATCTCGCAGATAAACACTGGCACCGTAAGAGATGAGCAAGAGAGCTGCTTCCTCACTACAGCTGTGTTGAGCTATCATGTGCAGTGGTGTCTTGTGGGTCTTCAGTGCATTCACATTAGCCCCTGAACACAGAAAATAAATATCTGAGAAAAAATTTCAAGGAAGCATCTGCATTTCCAATAAAGTATTATTGATTTTTTGGCATTATTGGTAACCTCTTACATACAAAAGTTACATTTCGCTTTATACACTCCCTCTTTAGAGGGACCCTGAGGAAGGGGATTTCAGTCATCTTATGATACCATCCAGGGATTTCAAATAGTGACTGGAATCATTTTAGATTCAGAGCTGAGACAGAGTGCAATGCTTATCCCTAAGTAACATGTCTCATAAGTCATGGTGACCTCTGTTCAAAGGAATTAATGACAAAAGTGTTATCAGTCTGGTCAGCAAAGTTAAAAGTAAGTAAGAAAGTCACAGCTATCCATCTTAAGACACTCAGAATGTCAGTGCAGAATAGCAGGGATAAGGCATTGGACCATTTCATGCATCCTCTCACAAGATATAAAACAGCAGATTCTTCGGACAACCCTAAACTGCCCTCTGGTCACCTGTCTTCACTGGTCTGTATATTGGCAACATCTCTTCCAGACTTGACAGGCCCTTAACAGGCTATACATTCTTTACAATGATTCACTTTAGCAGCCTTCCCATGCATATTTCACATGAGTGTTGCAGTCTATGCCAGACAATTAGACTGTCATCCCGGCACATCAACCAAGTGAACCAGGCCATGCATCATCTCCAAGGCAGCCAGTGGACTTTAGCCACCAGGACCACTGATACACCTTTGTCTAAGGAAATCCTTTCCACACTGCCAAACTGATGCAGCCAGATTCTCAGATTGCTTATATGCCCAACCTTCATTACCCTCCTTCACTAATCCCTAGCCCTTTGAAGTTATGTCACTGTCCTTAAACACATAGCTCTTTGGTGATACAGCACTGTCCATGGTTGTTCAGGTCTACAAGCCTTTCTGTTACCCACTCTGTACTGTCTGGATAATGAGGGTTCTGCTAGTGATGTCTCTGCTCTAGACACATTTTTGGTGAACCATAAACATCAAAACAACAACCAGACCCACTATTTTTGACAGTAGTCCAAGGATTTCCCCTTCCTTGATAACGCTCTCCTTGCTTAACATCTCAAAGATGAGGTGTCCTCCAAGACTGAGGCCATACTCCCTACCATCCAACAACAGAATGCAACTCCTGACACCTCTTCTGACTGGGAGATGATGGATCTTTACATTTGTCATATGCTATGTTTTAGGGCAGTGCTTGGCAAACCAGTGTGCCACCAAAAGCTTCCTGGTGTGCTGTGGTACATTACCCTCCCCCTCACCAACAATTATAGGAAATAATTACGTAACTGAACATATAAGTTAATACTGGAAATACATAAATGGATGTATTATAGTTCACTATTCATTTTCATTTGGACATTAATAAAATGTTTTGGAGTATACATGCTTGACCCAATTAGTGTAATGTGTCCAGGCCCCTGAGACTCTTGCACATAAAGGAACATTGGCAGTTGATGTGTTTTAGTACCTGTACTTTTACTACAAGAGTTTAATCTGACACAGCTGTTCACTTAGAAGGAATATTGTACAGAAAACTCTTGTGTTTTAAAAAAAACAGTGTAACAGGGTTTGTGATCCTTTTGCTTCAGCTGCTGAAGCATCTGTCTGTTATCTCTCCTTGAATGCACAAGAGGAACTCCTGGATATTAACCTTAAACATAATTCAGTGAAGTAACCTTAGACATATTTTGGGTAGAGTTGAAAAGAGAGTACCTAACTATCTCTGAGTGTGCTCTTGACATGCTGCAGTCATCTGCAGCAGCTTATTTGTGCTAATTAATACTTACAGTGTAAAAAACAAAAAGAAGGTCAACTCTAAAATCACTAGATGAGGAACTTTGTATGAGTCTTTCATTGACAGAACCAGACATTAAGAATCTGGGTTCCTCAAAACAGGAACAAATTTCTCAATAATTTTCAGTGAAAGGATCACCAACATAATATTTTCTTGGAAAAACATTTTGATCCATATTTATTACAGAAAGTCTCAATGAAAATTTTTATTTAATTTCGCTCTCAAAATGTAAATGTTGTTGTATATGATCAGTTAATAACCTTTCTTGATAAAACTGGCTGAATTCATCTTCTGGGGAAAAACATTATTTTGAGAAGTTATCCTATGTGCAGTATGCAAGTGCTTATCATTGCATACACCTGTAATAATCTTTATTTCATTATTCTGTAAATTACTTTAAAAACTTCAACGTGTTACTTTAAAGACATGGTACTCTACAACTCGCAACTATGGTTTCCTTTCATCAATTGTTGGCAAAGTAAAAATAACTTTAAGTAATTTTGAGCCACAGGTATACATGGAGAGTCATGAGGATCTTGGACCATCACTTAGTAATGGCCAAGGTAAGGCTGCAAAGAAAATGGATGAGGAGACGAAGGGGAAGACAGAAGCAAACAGCTCCTGTGAAAAGAGTGGAGAAGTTGCAAGAGAGTGAGAAAATGGCAGAGTATAAGAGCATAGTGAAGAAAGACTGGGAAGGTATGAGTT
>JAGKTI010019341.1:0-17052 GCA_018397915.1 Birgus latro | reverse complement strand
GAGTAAAAGTAATAGCGTGAGACTTAAGAGGAGAGAACCGAAAGCCATGAGAAGTAGCCCATTCTGAGGCAGCAGAAACTGCACGTTGAATAAGAGCACCAAGGGCAGAGATGTCAGAACATGAGGCATATATTGCAAAATCATCTACATATAAAGAAGAGCGGACACCAACTGGTAGGGAGGATTTAATCTCATTAATTGCCAATAAAAAGAGAGTAGTGCTAAGAACACTGCCTTGGGGGACACCTTCATATTGTGGGAAGGGATCTGAATAAGTATGCTGAACACAGACTCTAAAGAAATAGGATGATAGAAAATTCTTTAAGGAAACCCCAAGGCTACCATCAGTCCCACAAGAATGAACTGTGTGTAAAATATGATAGCCCCAAGCTGTGTCATAAGCCTTCTCAAGGTCAAAGAACACTGCGACCACAGATTGCCGAGTGACAGAGGCTGAGCAGATATATGTCTCCAGATTTAGGAGGGGAGTTAAGGTACCGCAAGCTTTACGAAAGCCAAACTGTGAAGGGGACAAAAGCTGTTTGGATTATAGGAGCCACATAAGACGATGATTTATCATACGCTCGAACAATTTGCAAAGACAACTAGTAAGAGCAATGGGGCGATAATCTTGAGGGGCATGGCCTTGCTTTCCTGGCTTAAGAAATGGGAGAATGACAGCATTACGAAAAGAGGGAGGAAAGACACCCTCTGTCCAGATACGATTAGTAATCCCTCTAATATCCAGACGTCCAATAACCGGACATACTCACTATCCGGATATTCTGGGCTGCCCAACCCCGAAAATGCGAAAAAAATCTGGAAAAAATCGATTAATTTTCGATTTTTTGGGACCACATCAGTTTGAATTTCCTGCGCGCGCCGATCCCCTCTGTTTACACTCGTGACGCCACTATCGGTCGCCATTACCCACTCCCCTCCTCCCTCGTGAACAACTCCGAAAATGGCGGCCGAAGTGATTGCTTTTGTGGTGATACCCTACCTCCTACAGTACTTGATACTGCTCTTCACCTTCTTCATCATGTGTGTGATGATGGCCTCGCCTCCTGAGAAGAGGAAGAGAGTGGTTCTGACTCTGGAGAAGAAGAGGCAGATATTGGACAAGGTGGACGCTGGCTGGTCAACAGGGCACATCGTACGTGAGTTCAACCTCTCTCGCTCCACCTTGTTTGATATCAAGAAGTCCCGAGACAAACTACAGCAGTACACGGCTGATTTCGCATCGAAGACCAGACGAAACGTGCAGAGGAAGGTGATGTTTACTCCTAAGTATGCAGACATCGACCGCTCCACATTGATTTCGTATCGACAACAACGTGCTGCTGGTGTGTTGTTACGTGGAACGGAGCTGAAAGCTGCTGCTGAGAAGTTCACAAGGCTCCACGGATCGTCACTAGACCACACGGGAATTTACTGTTGTGTACAGTGCAGTGAAGTGATGTTATTCCAGTTATAAAAAAAAAACCTTGGTGAAAGTGTTGGTGAGAAGTGCTGGTGATTCTCAAGTGGAAAGGTGTGGCAGGTGCAACGTCTTCCTGTCAGAGTCTGAGATGATAGAGTGGGTTATTACATCAGGACGGCCGCTTTTTGTTCGTAAGTACCCTAACTCCATGCCTAACGTGTTTTCATCATGCTGTACATGTGTTAAAAAATTACCGAAAATGTTAATCATAATTTCCTGCTTGCTATTTAATTTTTCCATGCATGGTTCTTAAGTAAAACACCTAGAAAAAAGGCTGAAGCAGTGAATTTCATGTCCGGTTCTAACCTAACCTAACCTATGGTTACCATAAAGATTTTCATGCCTAACGTGTTTTCATCATGCTGTACATGTGTTAAAAAATTACCGAATGTGTTAATCATAATTTCCTGCTAGCTATTTAATTTTTCCATGCATGGTTCTTAAGTAAAACAGCTAGAAAAAAGGTTGAAGCAGTTAATTTCATGTCTGGTCCTAACCTAACCTAACCTATGGTTACCATAAAGATTTTCATGCCTAACCTGTTTTCATCATGCTGTTAATGTGCTAAGAAATTACCCTAAATGTTAATCATAATTTCCTGCTTGCAATTTAATTTTTCCATGCATGGTTCTTAAGTAAAACAGCTAGAAAAAAGGTTGAAGCAGTTAATTTCATGTCTGGTCCTAACCTAACCTAACCTATGGTTACCATAAAGATTTTCATGCCTAACTTGTTTTCATCATGCTGTTAATGTGTTAAGAAATTACCCTAAATGTTAATCATAATTTTCTGCTTGCAATTTAATTTTTCCATGCATGGTTCTTAAGTAAAACAGCTAGAAAAAAGGTTGAAGCAGTGAATTTCATGTCCGGCCCTAACCTATGGTTACCATAAAGATTTTCATGCCTAACGTGTTTTCATCATGCTGTACATGTGTTAAAAAATTACCGAAAATTTTAATCATAATTTCCTGCCTGCTATTTAATTTTTCCATGCATGGTTCTGTACATGTGTTAAAAAATTACCGAAAATTTTAATCATAATTTCCTGCCTGCTATTTAATTTTTCCATGCATGGTTCTTAAGTAAAACAGCTAGAAAAAAGGTTGAAGCAGTTAATTTCATGTCCGGTCCTAACCTTACCTAACCTATGGTTACCATAAAGATTTTCATGCCTAACCTGTTTTCATCATGTTGTTAATGTGTTAAGAAATTACCCTAAATGTTAATCATATTTTCCTGCTTGCAATTTAATTTTTCCATGCATGGTTCTTAAGTAAAACAGCTAGAAAAAAGGTGGAAGATGTGAATTTCATGTCCGGTCCTAACCTAACCTAACCTATGGTTACCATAAAGATTTTCATGCCTAACCTGTTTTCATCATGCTGTACATGTGTTAAAAAATTACCCTAAATGTTAATCATAATTTCCTGCTTGCTATTTAATTTTTCCATGCATGGTTCTTAAGTAAAACAGCTAGAAAAAAGGTTGAAGCAGTGAATTTCATGTCCGGTCCTAACCTAACCTAACCTAACATTGTGTTAATCATAATTTCCTGCTTTTAATTTAATTCTTTCATGCATGGTTATTAAGTGCACCAGCTATGAAAAAGGTTGAAGCAGTGAATTTCATGTCTGGTCATAACCTAACCTACCCTAACCAAACCTAACCTAACTTAACCTAACCTAACCATTTTTCTGGTAGCAATTAACATCATTTACTGTATTTGATGCTTTGTATCCAATAATTTAGTGCATAAAATGTGAGAAAAGATGATTTCCATGTCCGATACTTACTTATACTATGCTGGCAAGTTCTGAGCTCCTATGACTCACTCACCCCTAAATCATCATTTTTTGCTTAAAATTCAATAAATTCATGCTATGTATGCATTATTTATGTGAAAAGGGACCTAAATAAGTGCTATACATGTCCACTAGGGAGGTAGGAAGGTAGTTTTCTGATTTGGGTCAGGTTAGGTTAGGGTCATGAAAAACCAGTGCTGGAGCTTCAGGACCAATATCCGGACAAAACCAATATCCGGACATGCCTTTGGCTCTATTACGTCGGATATTGGAGGGATTACTGTATAATTAATAATAGGGCCGCGGCCTGGGGGGAAAGGTGGTGGAGCATATTACAGTGTATGCCATCAGGACCCTCGCAAGTGTTCTTACAGAGTCGAAGGGCTGAGGACAATTCATGGAGAGTAAAAGGCGCATTATACGATTGACTAGACAACAGCTGGAAGACAACTGGTGTACATTCAGTAGCAGTTTTAATGGCATGGAATTCAGGTGAGAGATGAGAACCGTTACTAACATTACTAAAATGAAGACCTAAGCCATTAGCAACTAAATGAGCATCTGTGACTGATTCTCCATCCAAATGGAGGACAGGGGAAGGCATGGGAAGATGTTTACCGGCTATTTTGCGTATACGTTTCCAAATGGAAGCAATGGGTGTATTGGTAGTAATGGTGGAAACGTATAATCTCCAGGTATGGCGTTTAGCCCGTTTAACTGTCCTACGAAAAGAAGCGCGGGCCTTTTTAAACATTAGAAATGCACTCTGTTCATACTGGGTGTTGCGTTTACGTAGGTAACTCTTCCAATGTGCACGTTTAACATGGAGAGCCACAGTACAATCCGAATTCCACCAAGGTACACACTTAGAAGCAAAAGGACGAGACGACCTAGGAATCGAAGTCAAAGCTGCACTTAGAACTAACACATTAAAATAGGTAAGCATGTCTAAAACAGTAGAGAAGGAAGAAGGAGGTACAGAAGGAATAGTTAGAGAAGCAAATGACGGCCAGTCAGCTTTCGGAAAACACCATCGAGGGGGTCTGAGTATGGGACAATATGTAGTTAGAGTAAGTTTGATAGGAAAGTGGTCACTATATGCAACATCAGAAAGAACAGCCCAGTGGAAATCTAAAGAAAGGGAAGGGGAGCACAGGGAGAGATCTAGACAGGAGAAAGTATGAGTTGTGGCGTCAAAATGTGTTGAAGCTCCCATATTCAGTAAGGATAAATCTGCATTAAAAATAAAAGACAAAAGACTCAAGGCGACGGCCACACGAATTAGTAACCCCCAGCAATAAAAGTGGGGTGGGTAGCTGGGGTAATAAAAGAGATAAGGCAGAGAGGTCAATAGGCTGGGAGGGAGAGAAATAAACAGAAACCACCGTAATCCAACGTCCAAGAAACACACGAATAAAATGACATGGAACGGTGGTGTTAATGGACAGACGTTCGAGAGGAACTGTATGGTGGACTAAGATAGCTGTAACAGAAAGAGAAGCAGGAGAGAACAAGAAACAACGGTCAGGTATAGGTACCGGAGGGAAAGACAGACGGGGTTCTTGTAAGCAAACTAAAGAAGGACAGTGAACTGAAAGAAGACAGCGGAGGTCATTGCGATGGACTGTAAAACTTCGTATGTTCCATTGCAAAATAGACATGTTAAAAAACCAAAGAAAGTAAAATCCAACAGAAAAGCAGAGTTTAGGTGAAATTAATACTAAAGATAAAATATAGTACACAGGAAGTAAAATATAGTACACAGGAAGTAAAATATAGTACACAGGAAGTAAAATATAATAAACATGAAGTAAAATATAATATACAGGAAGGAAAATATAATCCATAGGAAGTAAAATATATGACATAGGAAGTAAAATACAATACAGAATAATAACATATATTACCGAGTCGTTACGATAGTAGGGATAAGGGTAGAAAGTGAAATTGGTGGATGAGCGGAATGGTCTGTATAGCCTGGGGGCATGGGGAGAGACAAAGGGGAGGGAGTACTGTGAGAAGTGGAAGAGGAGGGGGGCAAAGAGAAGGAGGGGGATAGAAGGTGAAGGAGAGTGAGAGGAGTGGGAGGGAGGTCAGGAGGTACAGGATGAATTTCAACAGAGAGAATGGAAGGAGAGGATACAGCATTGGCTACTGAATTTGGCATGGAAGTTAAAATGTAATCCACAATCTTGGGAATAGTTTCACTGTCGTCATCGCCTGAGGGTTTAGTGTGGGGGGTCCGGGGATGTGACTGAAGAGATTGCTGAGATACAGGTTTTGACGAGGCAGTGTGTGTCGATCGGGAGGGGCGGGTATTTGTTGCACGGACTTTACGAGCTGGAGAAGAAGGAGGATGGGCAGGAGAGGCCTTAGAGTCTGATGCGATGGACAAACTGCGTTTACTATTAGAGGAGGGTGGGGGTCGGGTGTTGCGTTGGGCCAGGGGTGCCAAACGGCAGGTCTGAGTAACAGAAGTGGAGTGAAAGGAGGGACGAAGTTGTGAACAGGGGGAAGGACAAGGAGAAGGAACAGGTAAAGAAGGAGATGGAGAGGAGGTAGGGGTAGAGGAATCTAAAACAGAGAAAGAATTAGAGATAGGAACAAGAGGGGTCTGTAAGGGAAGGTCTGAGGTAGAGGGGAGGTGCAGCTGAGAGGAGGGAGAGGTAGAAACAAGAGTACTGGGAGGAAGAGAAGGGGAGACTGAAGTCACAGGTGTAGAGACAGAGTGAGAGGTGGGAAGACGAGAGGAGGGAGGAGAGGAAAAGGGGGCAGTAGATACAGAGACAGGTGCAGAAGGGGAAGAAGTAGTAGTACTGGGACTAGAAGTTACTAAGGCAGAAGGACGGGCTACACGTGCGTAGGTAACGTTAGGATGGTGACCGAGGTTGCGAGCTCTGCGACGAGCCTCACTAAGGGAGAGGCCAGTTTTCCAACGGATAGTGGATATTTCAGATTCAAAAAGGTAGACGGGACATTGTCGGTGGGTGGCAGAATGGCTACCATGACAGTTAGGGCAGCACCGAATGGTGGTAACACAGTTTGAAGGGGCACAGACTGTAGATGAGCGGCAGTATTTGGCGGGGTGGCCAAAGCGCCAACAAGATGTGCACTGGCGAGGAGGCGGAATATATTGGCGTACTTGGAGGACAGTGCCCCCAATAATAACTATGGAGGGTAGATCACGAGAGGCAAAGACTATTTTAACAATATTGGCTGGTTCTTGTCAGCGTCCGTGAGGAGGAATTGTGTAACAATGTACTGAGCGGATTGGATGATGCTGTTCTGAGAGGATTAGCTCTATGTCAGTGGAGCATTCTGCGAAAGGCCTCTGGCCGAAGGACATTGTTGATGGTAAACAGACAGTGCCAGTGGATGAATTAAGCTGAATATCTGGGGACACAGTGATGGGTTGACCTGAGTTGTTGACTAGTGATGCCACCTTCTCGGCTTGGGCGGCATTGTGAACAACAAGGAGGCAGGAACCATTCGGATGAGCCGAGAAGGTGACATCCCTGCCTACCTGTCGAAGTAGAGAGAGGTGGAGCGAGAGGTCATCAGATGCATCGAGGATATTAAAAAATTTAGACCATGTCTGTGTATCGAACAGAGAGGAAGTGAGGGAAGGGGCTGGCACATACGAAGAAGGCCGAGGTCTGGAGAGAGAGGTAGAGGACATAGAAGCAACAGAGACAGGAAGTGAAGGAGGAAGGTATGGATGAAGTGTGATAATTGTAGAGGGGCTGATTGAGGTAGACAGAACAGAAGCTGGAGGAGTGGAGGACACAGAAGGTACGGCAAATGGGGTGTTCATTGCAACTGAACTTTTAGGAGGAGGGGAGGAAGTCGAGGCCACGGTCAAAAGCGAGTCCTGGATCGTCACCGTAATTGAGCCAGTAGTAGTAGTAGTATTATCCATAAAATGTAACTGGTAGTTTTCACCACCCTACTCCCCACCCACCACAGAGCCCAACTAGGGGAGGCTGATGTTGGGTCAAACTCACCCAACAGCCTCAGGGATAGCGGAAGAGGTATACACGGACACTGGTGTGGAGTGGCAGCCGCGGACCAATTCGGTGCCCACCAAACAGTGCCCGCTTGACCCTAGCCGAGGTTGACTGAGTCAACACAGGGCCAGCCGATTTGCCCAGCGGGGCCACACTGGACCGCCCGTCTTACCCCAACCCCCCTACCAAAGGAGCGTGTTGTCCACCACAGGGAACTACACCCTGCCCCATGGTGAACTCAACTCCCAGATAGAGGGGCGCAGGGAATACACGGGACGCCACGCATGGCAAACACATGGGGAGGAGACAGTCTCACCCAAGATGACAAAAGGGGTGTAGACTGGAACATCACCAGTAGACCTCCACTACCTGGTGATGACAGGGAAAAAGGGAAAAAAAAGAAGCAATAGAATAAGAAAAAGGGCCTCGCAAAATTAGTTGAGGCAGCGACAGGGACCCAAGGAGGGGGGGAAAGGGCAGAGTAGAGACCCCACCATAGGTCCCCCACTCATCAAGACCCAATCGATGTCTCCGAAGCCCCCCCACGACAACAGCGAGCGAGGAAACGGGGGGGATGTTAGGTGAAGAAAAGGGGAAACTGCAAGGCTTGGTGAATATGAAGTGCTGCTTTGGGTGTCTGCTCTTTCCTCTCTTCCATCTTTCCTCTTCTGTCCATCTTTCCTTCACTCTTTCCTCTTTCTTCTGCCTGTGGGTGACTTTACACTCTCTTCCTTCTTTCCTTCATTCTTTCCTCTTCCTTCTGCCTATGAGTAACTCTACACTAGCTGACAAGCCAAATGGTTTCCTATACACCAGGAAACCATTTACTATGCTGGGTGGTAACCATATAACCAAATTATGGTGCCTGGTGGTTTAGTTGGTAATTAAGGTGTTCCAATTGGATTGAGCCTGTGTAGGTTTATATCCAAGGGATGGTTGGGGTTTATTGCTCACATAATGCCACTCAGGGATGAGTGAGGATGGTCACTCTCATCTTAAATGTCAGGACTAACTTGCCTAGCCCCGGGTTCCTACACTCCTCGTGGAGCAACATAGGAATGGATGATGGATGAATGGATGGTGTATCAGAGCTAGGATTCCGGGGGCTTGAATGAAGAGTGAATGGAAGCGTGGTCCACTGGATTAGGAAAACTTGGGCTGTCTGGACGTTGCTACTCCTCACCCTGCCCTAGAGTGGGAAAGGAGGTCCGAATGATGATGTAAGAAACGGAATCTAAAGGTGAATGTGGGGAAGAGTTCAGTAAAGTTGTGGTTTTCGAGAGAAATAAAGCCACTGAATGCACAGTGAGGCTCGATAGTGAAGAAATGGAAATGTAAGTGCATTTAAGTATCTGGGTAGTGTGATAAGTAAGGATGAAAGGGTACAACAGGGAAGAAAGGTTGCCAGTTTCCTACAGAGGAGAGGAAACAGTAACAGACCTGTTGGTCCTTTTGTGGCTGTTTGGTTCATGGAAAGCAGTGATAAGAAACAGGGAAGTGAGCATGGAAAATGAAGAGTCATTGCATGACAGTATTGTGATTCCCACCCTAATGTATGGAAGGGAAGCCCGGACCGTGTTGAAAGATCACAAGTCCACAGTGAGAGCAGTGGAAACGAGTTATCCGAGAGGAGCATGTGGAGTTACTTGGAGAGACAGACTGACAAATGAAGAAGTGAAGGAGCGCTGTGGTGTGGATATGGATGTGCCAGAAATACATTGAGGTGGTTTGGCCATGTGGAATGGATGGAGTGAGAGACTACCTAGGAGAGTATCTGTGTGAGGTGGAGGGGAGAGAGGGAGGGGGAAACTGAGGATGAGATGGAGGGATGGAGTAGAGAGGTATATGAGAGTGAATGTAAGTTGTGAGGAGGGCATCGAAATGCCACAGGGGAAGGCGACATGGAGGCGAACTGTTTGTGGCCACCCCTCGTGGGATTCAGAAGTCTGGCTATAGATAGGTATAAAATGTTTATTATCCTTTCAGTACAAACTCTGCACTTTGAGGAATTTAAAGTTGCAGAGTAAGGTATCTTTTTTTTTTTTTTTTTTTTTTTTCATTTAGTACAAGCTCCAACACTCTGGGGAACACAGTCACTGAAGGCCAAGCAGGGAAGTGTGTTTGTGAGGGTAAAGGGTTACATTACACATATATGGGATAAGAGGCCTACAAGGAATTAGCAGTACAAGCACAGTAATGAACAAAGAGATACAAATACACACATGGTACAAAGCTGTTGTAGTAACTATCATTACAAGTTTAGGAATGAGCAATGGGATACAATGACACACACACGTATGCTGAGAGAGGCACATATACACACACACATATGCGTATACATCTGTACATTTATGTATACATTCGCACACATGTATCCATAGACATACTGCATGTACAGGATAGATACGCATGTATAAAGATAAGGGTATGTGTACAGACATGCATACATATATACACAGTGGCGGGTGAGGGTGGGGTGCTTGCCATAGGTGTGTCTCAAGCCACGGTAGGTGTCATAGTGCTGGATGGTGACACTAGTGGGATGTTCAACATCGGTACGCAGGGCTAGGTCCTCCCTGGACTCCACGAGAAGGATTCTCCAGACAATTGTCTTGGATATGGAGACAGATAGCAGCTAGGGGGAGGCTACATGCAGCTCGAGCCAGGCAATCTGCCTGGTCATGGCAGATGTGACCAACATGGGCTGGGATCTAAATGAAAGAAACCCTGAGACCAAGGGGATGAGCCTGATGAAGGTGGGAGTAGAGGGAGGCGAAGAGGGGGGGGGGGGGGGGGGGGGGGGGTGGTTGCGAATTAGGGCAAGGGCAGCTTGGGATCGCTGATGATGAGACCTGTTAGGTGTTGAGAGAGGAGGAAGTCAAGGGCAGAGCATACAGCAGTGAGTTCACACTGGGTACTGATGGCCCAGTTGGGAAGGTGGAGTAGATGGGGAAGCAGAATTAGTAAAGGCAATGCAAGCAGCTCCTGCCCGGCCGTTAACGACGACAGAACCGTCAGTGTAGATGTGAATAGGATGAGAAGGGTATGTGTGGGCTTCGGAGTTTAGGGTTTCAGTGGGAGAGCTGTGAAGGGGTTGGTAAGTGGTCAGAAACAATGGCAGGTGTGTAGTGCACAGTAGGAATTGTACGTGTCCGGGAAGGAGGCAGAGGGTCAGTGGGGATAGGAGTGACAAGATCAGCACGGATACTGGCAGGATCTCAGTCAGAAAACTGGAGAGGGCAGTTGAGTGCTGAACGAATTCGTTTGTGGCAGGCCTGGCATGTGAGTGTGCTGGATCTGGTCAAGGTGCGTAGGATCTGAGAGAATATCAACCAACTGGGAGGAAAAGGATGGAGCAGGAGATGGAAATGTGGTCAGATGCTCTGTGGCAAAGCAAACTCCATGCATGTGAATGCGATCGGTAATGGTACACAGATTGAGATCAGGGTGCATGTTTAGGCTACTCTGGTAGACCTGAGGCAGCAAAGAATGAGACGCATCGACCGATTTTGTACCACTTCAAGTGGTCGGAGCTGTGCTGGGGGGACAAGAAAGTGATAGCATGGTAATCAAGAAGAGTGCGAATATATAACAGGTAATATGACCGAGCAATGGATATGTTAACCCCATGTGAGTCACAAGCGAACATGCCAAGGAGTTTAGGTTTGCAGTAGAGGCGGGTGCAGATAGTGGAGACATACTGGGAGGGGTTAAAGAGGGAAGTGAGAGGAATTCCGAGATATATATAATCCCTTACTACCTCAAGATGAGAGCTGAGGAGGGTTATGATTGTTCAAGCAAGCTTGTGAGTGAGGGATCAAGGAAACAGTTTGGCTTTGGCAGTGTTGATAATCGACCCACAAGCAGATGCAGCCTGGTCGAACTTAACTAGGAATTGTTGAACAGTGATGGGGGAAGGGAAGTGGATGCAGATATCAGCATAGGCTAGGATCAAAGAGGAGCCAGGGATAGGACTCAAAAGACGGGGAAGTCTATTCATGAGAAGACTGAAGAGAAAGGGGCTAAGGACTCCATCCTGAGGTGTGCCAAGATTGAAAGGTCGGTAATCACTGACCGCCCCACAAAACAGAAACCGAGAGTTACGATGGGGCAGGTAGCTTTCCTGCCAACAGAACAGGCGGCCAGAGACACCCAGGTGGGCAAGTTCGTCAAGGATGACGTCACGGTTTGCAACATCAAATGCATCTTTGAGGTCAATGAAGGCTGTACAAGAGGAGAATGTGAGGTGAGTGAGTAATTCAGCCTGGCAATGTTGTGTGCTTCGGCCTGGGAGGAAACCAAACTGATGGGGAGTGATCTGGTCCTGAAGAAGATCACGAAGCCTTGCTAAAATAATTCTCTTGAGGACTTTGCATATGCAGGAAGTTAGGGAAATGGGACAGAAATCATGGGAATCAGGCTTCAGGATAGGGATGATGGTGCTACGAGTCCATTCTGAAGGGAGACAGCCTTCAGAGAGACTCAGGTTGAATAGTGTAAGCAAGAGATTGCCAGGGACTTGAGTGATGAGTCTGAGTGTGGAATAGGTGATCTCGTCAACACCCGGGGCAGTTGCCGTGCGTTGCAATAGCGCAAGGCGCAACTCGTCACTGGTGATCATCCTGGGGAGAGGGCGTGGAGCTAGCCTCAGCAATGCATGCTAGCCTGTTTCCGCTTGCAGCCGAGAGGATAGCCTTGAGAGGCAGGGATGTCAGTTGAGATTGGATGGGCCACTTTATCAACTAAGTTGTTGGCATATTCCACAGGATTGTGGTGGAGAGGAGGAGAAGGGGACTCACGTGATTGAGTAACTCTGTTGACAAGTCGCCAAGCCCTAGATCGAGGAGTGTGTGCGTTAATATGCTGGAGGAAGTCATGCCAATACTCCTGGCAAACTCTGTTTTTGAGGTCGCGGGAAGACCTGGCTGGAGTTGGATAGGAGTGGAGGTTGTCTGATGTGAGGTCAGCGCAGAACACAACCGCCGCTCGCCGCACGTCCTCCTTGCTGTCATGTAGACGGTGATCCCGTACCCACTCCCCATACGACGGGCAGAGGATTTCGTGTGGTTGACTTGCAGCACGTAATGATCATAAGAGGCCTGTACTACGGTAATTAAGGAGATGTAAAGTTCAGTTGATGTGGTGAGCGAATGACTGGCAAACCAGGTAGTTAGCATGTCCTTGAAAATGGGTTGCAGCGAAGTAGGGATAGTAATCCTTTTCCTGACATGGCAGTGCTGAAAGTGTTGGATGGGAATGGGATATGTGGCAAGGACGGCACTGTGGTCGGAGATAAGAGTATGGACAATGTCAAAAGTGACATGTTGTTCCACATTGCTGCCTAGGACGAGATCGAGATCGCCTCCCCGAACATGAGTTGGGTGAGGAGTTGAGAAAGGATGCAGTTGATGGTTACTGGCAAAGTCATGGAGACAATGACCGGCAGGAGAAACATGGGAACTGCTAAATGACGAATGAGAGGCATTAAAATCGCCCAGGTAAAAGGTAGGTGAGGAGCGGCGAGCAGGTAAAGTGGTGGGGTCACCCCCAGTTGGACTGAGATAAACGTTACATACAGTGTATACAAAGAAGCATCGTTGACACTGAGGCGATATAAGTGAAAGAGGGAGGAGTGAGAAGAGGTAGGTGATTTGGCAAAGAGAGAGTGAGGCATAGAGTAACGAATGTATGTAACTAGGCCTTGACCTGAATAGGTATGACAGCAATGGTATCTCCGGAGCCTGGGTGGGGGTCTAGGTCGACGAGAGCGAGGGAAAGCTTCCTGAAGGCAGAGAACGACAGGGTGATGAGATGAAGTATAATGAGAAAGGTCAGCCAAGCGGTGGGGGACGCTAAGTATGTTCCAAGATAACATTTTACACTGTCTGGGTGTGGGTGCCATTAGGACAAGGGGGGAGTCGAAGAAATGTCATGAGAGAGTTGGGAAACAGATGGTTGGGGAAGTGGGGGAAAGGGAGAGGAAGGTGGATGGGGAGGTAGTAGAGAGGGGGGGTCCCATATGTGCGGTTGCAGTGAGAGCGGGAGGGGAGGTGGCAGACAGACGAGAATAATGTGGGGGAAAGGAGAGGGGGAGGGAACACAAACAGAGGAGTCTTGTGTGAGAGGATGAGGCTGGGACACAGGTGGAGGGTCAAGGTTAGCTGGTGGTGAGACGTGAGTCCGTGAGGGAGGGAAGGAACAGGGATAGCAACAGGGGAGGGGGTAGTTACATGGGAGTTGGTTGGTTGCAGCTGTGAGGTAGGCAGAGAAGGAATATTAAGGTGAGAGAATACATGCAGAAGGAGACTGCGTAGTTCATCGTACTGTTGTTGCAAAAGTCGCAGTTGATGGTCCGATGGGTGGGGCAGGGGGTGAGGGAGGGAGGAGTGAGCAGCATGTTGTGGGGCACAAGGAGGGGCAGGGGCTGTGGGGGAGAGAGAAGGGGGACAAGATGTAGAACCGGCGGGTGGCGGTGAGGGCAAGGGCAGGACGGGCTGCGTGAAGACGTGGGCAGTCCAGGTGCCACTCAGTGACGCCCTCACGCCCACACCGGGGGCACCGGAACTGCGGTGAATGTAGGAGGTGTGGGTGGGCAGCAATGGAGTCAGTGGGGGCTGACGGCGCGGGTTGTAGGGGCAGTTCCGTGAACTCGGGTGAGTGGGGATCAGGTGTACAGGAAGGGGGAGAGTGTACGGTGGCGGAGTGCTTGGCAGGGCAGGTTGTGGTTGAATGGAGGCCACTGCACGGACTACACCGTTTTGCAGACCGGCAGTAGCGTGAGATGTGGCCGGACTCATAACAGCAATAACACAAGGGCTGTGAGGGTGTGGCTCTGATGAAGAAACAGGGTGGAAAGAGTAGATCATAGCGAAATTAGGGTGTGGGGGGAGTCCTCTCCCTCCTAACAAGGGCACGGATGATGGGTTCGCCCAAAGAGTTGTACAGGCGATGTGCTCGCTTGACACCTGGTATGCTGTATAGGACTGCAACAGAACAGCCACTTGCCAGGCGTTTGACTGAGTACTCTGGTAGTTTTCGCGGGCGATGAAGAGCATCATGAACTACAAATCTGACGCCAAAGAGCCCCTCAGCTGTTAGGGTTTGGCTGAGATCGGGATAATTCCTGTCGACGTATATGTTAGGAGGTGCAGGAGACATAAGGCGAACAGCTTCAGGATGTCGAGTGATGAAGTGGTGGGCGGATACGCGCTGGCGCCAGGCAATACGAACAGCAGGTATGCAAGTGGAGTGGAATGCCAGATGAACATATCGGTCGCGTGGTATGACAGGAGGGAGCTGGGGCCGGGAAGGGGGTATGGGTCCACTGGAGGGGTGCTGGTGGTGAGGTCAGAGGCAGAGTTATCAGGGCTGGAGGGGTGTGAATTTATAGCGGCGGGTCGTTCTGGGTGGTTGGCACTCGGCGCCGGGGTGCAGGGATTCAGTTCAGCACGCTCCCCTGATGGAAAAAATGAGGCACAAGCACTATCATCATCATCACCACAAGCACCATCGAGCTTGATGCGTTTAATTGTTCCAGTAGTAGGTTCGCTGGATGAAGCAGGATCACCAACAGCCAGGGCTGAAGTGTAGAGGGCATCGGCGTCCGTGCAGAAGTGTGTGCGGCGGCGTACAGCAGAGGGGGCAGCGCTGGTTGAGGTAGCAGTTTGTGTTGTGGGACCAGGGGGGCTGGGACCATGCTTGACTTTGGTTTTGCGCTTGCCCCTACCCATAACCCTGATGTTGCCGAGGATGAATGATACTAATACCGACACTGCACAGAGAGGAGAACCCAGTATTCCACACTAATGTCCGGGGTGAGGAGCACACATACAACCGCTCGCGACCCGGGCAGGGCTAAGACTGAAGATGTATCAGTCAATGCGTTAGTTTAGAATTCCACATTCATTTTCTATGTTTAATACATTTAAGAGAACGGAAATTATTTGGGGTAAACATTGTCGTTGTTGACAACATATTTCTTATCCTAATGAAAATGAACAAACATCTTTACCTCCATGAATGCAAAGTAATAAAGATGGTACACCTACAGTGTAATCTGTAATATTTGTACGGGTATTCAGGATACTGTATTCCCTACGATGCAATAGGCCTACATGCAGAAATTTAGGCTTTACTGTCGCTTTTCTTAAACAGGGCCTTCCTGGAGGGAAGATGGGGAAGGGGAGTGAATGGAACACCTGTCCTATGGGGATCCCAATAATGCAAGAACAATACGAGAAGACAGGATAATAACAGTAAACCAGTTGGCCTGTGCTAGACAGCTCCTATTCAAGGGCACTGTTACACCATACACCATTTCACCGAGTCTGACACCATCAGTGATGTCCTCAACACCTGGAGCATTGATGGATATACCTTTTTGTAATGCCTTTATATTGGATCTCAAGGTAAAATAAATAGAGGTTCACCTAGTGCATAGGATTAATATCTACACTACAGGCGTTGAACTGATGGTACCAGACTTGGTGAAATGGAGTATAATTGAATACAAGAATGGCAGCATGCCAGATTATGGGCAACATATGCAGATTGGAACAAACATAAGGTGTATGGTATGTAAGAGGCCTTAGGAGCAGACTGCGAAGCCTATGCCCAGAGTCGGACACACACACACACACACACACACACACAAAGGAGGGGGAAGGGGGAGCTTAGGAAATTGGGGAGTCTTTCCATCAAAATCTGGGAGGGGAAATGAAAAAAGTAATTTATAATTAAATTGCAACGGAAGGTAAACCACTGTGGTACAGTGGTGAAGTGTGCGTTTCGTACACTAAAGAACGAGGGTCCGCGCCCCGCCAGAGTGATAAATTTTGGAAGCGTTCTTCCGACCAAGTACTGCTTTGGGGGACATAAGGGGGTTGAACCAGTGTCGCATACTATAAATTATGGTTGCACCCAGTCGGCTTGTTCGGGCCGATTACTCTTGGTTCACAGACTACACACTCATCCAAAGCCACTCCGACACAACAAACTTACAAGCACTTCTCACCCTACCTACAATCTTTGCAGAGCACCACATGCTGGTGGAGTGGAGCCAGATACACCAAAAAGAAAGAAATACTTTGTAAACCCCTCCCCTACCCGGTGCGACGAAGTACTGAATCGGCGGTCATTTACCGAATCGGCACTTTTAACTGGAAAATATAATTTTCATCACCATACAGGTTCATACACAACTAAGTATCTGAAATCCGTAAAAAAGAAAAAAAATCGGGTTTCAAAGCTCAGATGTGCTAATGTTAGCAGATATTTTCCTTTCAAATCGTCAACACGCCTTGACAGAAATCTATTTTTGATAAATATTTATTTAAAGTACAAATAAATGTATCTGCATTGCAAATAAATATTTATACAAAACAGAAATCTGTCAAGGCGAGTTGTCAAGCTGATGGCAATGAACTTCCGCTAATTTCAGCAAAATATCGCCCTGAATCCTGTTTTTTAAAATTAATAGTTAAACAATTTTTTTACAGGATTTCAGATATTAAAGTGTGTATGAACCTACATGGTTATATATTTTTTTTCCAAGGAAAAATGTCAGTTCGGTAAATGAACACTGATTCGGTATTTCGTCGCACCCGAGCCCTCCCTCCCTCCCAGCTCTCTCTCTCTCTCTCTCTCTCTCCGGAATTGAGTTCCTAAATTCAAGATCCAGAGAATACATTAAAGCTTGAACGGGTCGAGAGTCAGGACCCTCCCCTTCCCCCCTCCACACACACACACACACACACATT
>JAGKTI010019339.1:0-17052 GCA_018397915.1 Birgus latro | reverse complement strand
CATGAACTTTAGTTAAAATCGGACTAAAATTTGCGTGCTGCTTTACTTGCGCGCGCGCGCACACACACACACACACACACACACACACACACACACACACACATTCCAAATACTCTTACAGGTATGCAAACTCTCTGTAGATGAAGATTCACACATTCACCTTTGACTGCCGACATCATTTATATTTTAGCCTTGATTCCATTACACTCTGCTTTTGGGAGAAGGAAATTATTTTAATTGGACAAATTAAGGCCGTATGTATCCTTCCCATATCTTAAACGACTCTCCTCAACAGCGAACAGGATAAATTCGTCTGGATTTATGAAGAATTTAAAAAAAAAAAAGCATCATCTTATCGTCATAACTAGTGTCCACTTTGCTTCATCCGCAGTACGGTCCAGGGGATTATTTTCATTTCTGTGAATATTATAGACAAATTATCTTACTCTTCTTAGAGGGGATTATTCTGATTGAGGGATAAAATGTTGATGACTGCAGGTTCTATTAAGATTAACCCAATTGATACCATTACTGAAGACATTAATTAAGATGACAGGTAGGTAGATAGTTAACGTATGCCATACAATAATCGTCAGTGACATTTCTAGTACGTGATACCTGAATTCATGTAATCTGTGGCATTGTGTCGGTATTATCATGACAACATATTATTACTTCATTTAATTTCTTGATTTATGTCAGAATTAAGATAGCAATACATAATTTTCAGTGGACTATAGGCAGGGCCGGATTCTTTTTTTAATAACAGAACAGAGGAAGGAAAAACAAGTGAATAAAAAATAATAATCCTTACAACAGATTGCTGGTGTCCTTCGTTCATAAAATATCTGTAATAGTTGGACTTAAACAGCTGTAGGTTGAAGTTTGGGGGGAAACTACCCTGGGGAAGCCAGTTCCAGAGAGATGTAGTTTGGGGAATAAAAGAATTCTGATAGGCAAAAGTTCTACATTATGGCTGAGTAACATTCCAGTCATGAGCGCTACCAGAAGCCCGTGTAGCACGAGGGAAAGCATGGAGAGGTGGCACAATGGACGCAACTTCGTCCGAGCATTTGCCATAAAAATATCTGTAAAGTAATGCAAGGGAGGTAACATTCCTTCTTACTTGTAGGGGAGGTAGTTTATTTATAATGGCAGGGTTATTAATAATTCCAACAGCGTTGTTCTGAATTTTGTCTAATTGTTTTAATGCAACCTTTCCACATCCATTCCACAAGGGTGAGCAATATTCAAGCTGAGAGCGCGCATGACTCTTATAAATTATAGCTAACTGGTAGTCAGTGAGGAAGTTACGGACTCTGTACAATAATCCAAGTTTCTCTGAAGCCCATTTTGCCTATACCTGGATTACCAGGTATAAACAAAATGGGCAACTGCCTACAAGGCCACGTCCTGTCACAGACCATCCAGACTTTCAGAGCGGAATAAATATAAGCTTTGGGCGTCCAAAAAAGGACCGTCATCCATCAGGCCATCAAAAAGGCCATTATAGGTAATTCCAAAATTTCACTAGAAATAACTGAAAAAAGAGATCTATATGTTGCAGGTCAACCCTCTGCGTTGCCTACCAGGCCACAGCAGGATTAATCCGGCCCTGACTATAGATAGGATTCTACCTTTGTACTGTACCTGAGAAACCTTTGCACAGCCGCGAGCAAGCGTTCCCCAAGACGCTTCTGCCAGCATTGTATACTGCTTTCCTTATTTCTTCTCTCTCCAGACGAGAGAAGTTCGCCGACAGTCCTCCGCCAGCATTGTGTCCAGCCTTCCACATTTCTCACTTTTACAGAAACGACTGAGATCCATCTTTCTCATACTCTTTTGTAATGTGCTTCGTGCTGTTATCAAGGGAAAAAAATATGTAACATCTTCCACTGACTAGTCAGCAAAAAATTATCTTGGATGTACCTACCTTGCCCTATGCAGAGAGAGAAGAATTACTTTCTTTTATCTGTGAATCACACGAATCCTTTGTTTAACTTCTTCACTACGTTGACGCACTTTTTTACTCATGCTGTGACCAGACGATTGTGTTTATGTTAGGAAACCCCAGAGGGAGAAGTTAATGGCTGCTGTTTTTTTTTTTAGTCTTCTTTCCACTAAGCCAAGGTAACAAGTAGTATGGATATGGCATAAGGGAAGAAACCAATATGTCGTCGAGTTTATTGGGTTTACTGTTTGTACGATACTACTTACCCTAACTAAATACTTCTTCAGTTTTAAGTTGCATGACGATAAATACAGCACAAAAGACAAGACAACCAGCAAAGTAGTGTCTCTTATGGTCGTACTCATAAAAATTAAACTGTAAAGTGGAATGCAATCTTCATATGTTAAACGTAAATTTTTGAAGCGAGTCAGATGGAATGTGTTTAAGCTTCCTATATGGTTGCTGACTGCACGCTGTAATGTTGGATGCAGGCTGCCCATACCTACCAAAGGGCGTTCCAAAAATGACAAAAAGAAATTGGTGTTTGTTTTTCCACTTTGCGATTTAATCTTTACTCATATGGTTTTTAATTTAACAGCGCCGTGAGTTGCTCAGGTCCACATTTTAACTTGTAGTTATTCCTCAAGCGATGAATTTTGGTATTTGACACGTTTCGAGTACGTTCGAGACTTGTGAAGGCTTAATTGATGAATGGATGGATCTATAACACATTTTCACAGAACACTCTATCGATATTTTTGCGTTTGTACTTTCCAGGTACTGTTTATGAAATATAAACCTAGGCCATGTAAATGGGAAAAAGCGTAAAGATGATGTTGATGATGATGATGATGACGAGGAGGAGGAGAGATGATGATGATGATATGATGATGATGATGATGAGGAGGAGGAGGAGGAGGAGGAAAAGGAGGAGGAAGAAGAAGAAGAGGACAACAAGAAGGAAAGCGATGATGGTAATGAGGATGGGGAGAAGGAGGAGGAAAAGGAGGAATCTTGATAAAGCTAGTTTTCCCACCATTTTCCCCCTCTTTTCTTGTTTTTGGATCCAATCTTACCCCACCCCCCTTAGGTGGGCACCGCGGTCAGGTTATTAATTTCAAATGTTCTCCCGCAGAAACCAAACAAATTTTAACGCCATTAGAACTCTCTCCACTGACAAGCGAGAAGGCGGGGCTGAGTGAAGTAAGCCTGTCCGTTCCTATCACCTCTCTCAAAATGCCATCGACAGTGAACAGTGATGATCAAGAAAGTTCCCCTCACCACCACTCTACTGTCTCGTGTCAGAAAGTCAAGCAAATCGTGTGCTGTGTGGAGGCTGGCCCGTTTGTGACGTCCCCTGTGGCCACCGATTCGCCAGGAATGAAATACCAGAACCCATCTTACAGAATGGCCAGCATCGCCCAGCCCACGCCTACCCAGGATGACTTGCGAGCTTATGCTTATGAGGGGAACTGCTCACCCTCTTGCTCGTTGTCTTCACCCATGTTAGGTAAGTCAAGAGTTTGCTGAAATCATAATGTTCATTGGCACCATATATATGAATCTATATATATATATAGATAAATAGATAGATATAGATAGATAGATAGACAGATATAGATAGATAGATGTATATATATAGGGTGCCCCAAATATAACGCTCTGTTTCCACTCTGCCGGGCTGTACATCATGTGTTGTGGGGATGGCTCAGTCAGTATTATCTGTATCTACTCTATCATTTTTTCATTTCCTACTCCCATTGCCACAACCATGCCCACACAAGCCGACTGAGCCGTCCTCGTAAAACGTAAGATACTGACACATGAGTTCATGGTGAGAGCTGTTTACGGGCCACGCTGTATATAAGTCATGACAGCAAACTTTTAAACTATCTCAGGTTACCTAGATTCACTCTCATATGAGTAACCAGGTCTGGCTTTAGCTGAATTAGAATGTTTGAGATTCCTTACACACAAGGGTTAATGGCGACAATATTATCTCTGTTCATTCCTAGCTTAAAGTCATCTATGTTGTCGTGATGATTAGAAGGCTGATAGTGCCAGTATTAACCCTGTCTGGCCCCCATAACGTACTATCAGCTGGACTGAGTCATCTGGCATCAGTAACATTAATATGCTAGCGTTGACCCAGCAGCAAAATGGTTCATATGAACTAGTTATTATTGCAAGTATATATTCTTATATATTCCATATAATCTCGGAAATTATAACATTCTTCATTGCTCATGCCAATCAGTTAGCATTCATTTTAACCATCTCTTGCCGATGACGTCTTTTCATCTTAATCAGATTATCACACGATTGTATTCAAGCCAGGGAGTGCCTCTTATTGTTTCAGTAGTAAGAAGGGTTGTATCTAGCTCTCTAATTCAAAATAGATTCCCTAAGACGCATAACAATCGTCTGGAGACAGAACATACCAAAAAAAAAAAAAAAGACTTTATCTTATTGAAGCGGTTAATAAATACAATCACCTCAGATAGTTTTAGGCTAAAAAAAAATACAATACCGATACCAGATATGAAATCATCAGTCACAGGCTCAGGCAACCCTTTATATTTACCTCTGCCAGCGATATTGGAGAGGACAGTATGTATTTGCCCGTGCTTGTTTGTTTATCTGTCTGATTGTGTACAAGATATATGAGATAGCTGTTATCGAATTTCAATCAAATTTGGTGGATAGGTTGGCAATTGGTCAAGGAAGAGTTGATTAGATATTAAGGTGGTCCCGGATTCGGATTCAGGAAATAATAAGTTTACTGGCGTTGCCGGAGGTGTGCAGTTTCTGAAAATGTGTAAAGAGGCAGACAAACACTGTAAAATTATTGTTGAGGCCGTAAAAATATTCGTCCGATAGGAAGAGGAAATACAGCCATAAGTCATTTTTTCCCTCGTTGTCGGAGGTATGCGATCTGTGAGTGCTTTCTAGTTTGAGTGCAATGAATCTCAGAGCCTCATCGGTTCATTAACAATTATACTGGGCATCATCTGATCGTGTAGCTCGATATAAATTTTGGAAAAAGACAACCTCGTTTCAGTGCCCCAGCTTCTGGGCATTGCATTTCTTAATGTCACCCGTATCATGTCTGCCAGTAAGGAACGGAATGCCTAAGACTTAGTGTAATGAACAGCCTGGAAGATATGATTGAGCCGGGTGAGTTGGAGATAGGGCAGCCTGAATGGGGAGGGCAAAATATGAAGGCAACTCGTTTCTGGTCACTCCCCCGAAATTAAGGCATCTAGCTATAGATACAGTTATTATTCCAGGATTACAACGACCAACACGAGTGCATGATTTATTCTAGAATTCGTCTGATTCAGTGTTCACAGTGGCGAGGGTCTTATCTTAAAGTTTATTTCTCCTCAGAAGCACAAGCCGAGTCAGAAGTAGACACTATACAGCCGCTGGTGCCGGAATGCAGGGAAGTGCTGGACTTGCTCAAAAATCTACCTGATGCAGTTTTCCACCCACCCACACAGTCTGCCACTCAGTCAAACTCGGAACCTACTTCACTACAGAGCCAGTCAGTTACATATTTTGGAGCAAGGCAGCCAACTGTAGGCGAGTCACCAGGTTTGTCAGGCAGTCAATCAGCCTCTAAGTTAGGAAGTTCTCAATCAAATTCTGAGAATAACCAAAAAGTTGTGCTGTCAGAAACGGCAACAGAGTCAGACAGTCCTCTCCTCCCAGAAGTCGAACACAGGGTTACGCCATATGAATATTCAACTCTTTGTTGAATGATATATTTTTGCTAAGGTAAGAAAATCTTATTTTGAAAAAGTTTAGGCAAGTAATTGGCTTTATATTTCCCTAAGTATTATTTTTAGTAAACAAAATATTCACGTATTTTTCAGCAACAGAGGGAGAGAGAGAGAGAATCCTGGAATATATGATCACATATTTGTTAATTAAAAGGAATAGGGTAATATACTTTTGTACTGTAAAACAACAGTGCACAACCAATTCCAGTGTAAAGCATATTAGAAAGCTAAAACATTTTGAATATCGGTACGCTCGTTGCTTAACAATTACTTCCAAACACATCAAGTTACATAAGCATACTTAGCAGAGAGGCGGTTTTTATATATACACTGTCCAGTCACTGTTACATTAAGATTTCGTAAAAAATAATCTATAATGTTAGTACTCAACGTTTTGTACATTTATACGAAATTAGAAATAAAGTGCATATTAAAGAGGATTTCACTAACCTGTTTTGTGTGTGGCAACCAACTGTGTGTGTGTGTGTGTGTGTGTGTGTGTGTGTGTGTGTGTGTGTGTGTGTGTCTGTAATATTGACCAGCATATGTTGTCCTTACTGTTCTCGCGTTTTCTTGCTTGGTTTCTTTCTTTTGGCCTTTCTTGTTAATTGTAGCAGGCGCTTCTACCCTTCAGAATTAACCGATTCCGGCCAAACTTGGACACAGTGACCAGCCAGTGACCTAGTTGTGTCTGCGGGTTCTCGCAAATTTTACGTTTTGAGCTGTAGAAACATTACTGATGGGCGAAGAAACCCCTGACTTCTTTAGACGTAATCTTGAGTTCATTCCCTAATGGAAGTGTGCCATCCAGTTTCCTTTCTCTCTTTTCTAGTTTAGAGTGGCAACCCTGCGAAGATTGGCCTCGGCGTCCCTAGCAATCAGCTCCAGTTTTCAAAAATGCCCTCCTAGTTCCCCACCGGCTCCCTGGAACTGAATGAAAGTTTGCATGCCTACAGACATTGACTAGCACTACAACTTTCTATTGTACTCCTATGTGATACATTGGCCAGGTCAGGGAACAAAGATTATCAAGTGTGAAAATGGTGATAATAGCTAAAATCACGACTATGGTTGCGTGAGATGTTAAGGATCTGATGATAATTAAGCCAGGACAATGATTCTTAGATGGAGTGTTGCACTGGAGTACTTCCATAAAAGAAATGACATTTAGTTTCGAAAATCACTTCCAGTCACTGGCAGCACAACCTAGAAGTTGTACCTCTGGTGGGCAATTACAGTTTCCCTAGCTCCACTGTGGGTGGATGGAATCAAATGAAACTTTGCATGCTTATAGACTTTAATGAGTACCACACGTATGCTTCATACATGAATGACCTATATCCACCAGGTCAGGGGTCAAAGGTCATTAAGTGCAGAAAATATGAAAAGTGCTAAAATTACTACCTTCCTCGCACGAAATGCTTAGGCTCCGAAGATTATTAAGCCAGGGCGATGATTCTTGGGTGGAATGTTGCACTGGAGTACCTCCATATAGAAATGCCTTCTAGTGTCGAAACTCACTTTCGGTCGTTGGCAGCGTCACCTGTAATTTGTACCTCGGGTGGGCCATTCCGTAAACTTCTAGTCCTCTAGCTCTACAGTGGGTTATTGGGATTGAGTGAGACTTTGCATGCTTATACAAGTTAATGAGTAGTAAAAGTGCGCTTCGTTCATCCCAGACCTATATCTGCCAGGTCAGGTTCAAAAGTCATCAAGTGCAAAAATTATGAAAATCATTAAAATTGTGACTCTGACAAAGCTTGGTTCGCTTAGAGGTGGCCATCATCGCCTCCTGGCTTGTAGTAAAAATAACAATAATAATAATAATAGTTATGAAAAGAAGTAACGGTTTATTGACAAATACAAGCAGCCAGAGGTTAAAAATATACATCGAAATGCAATTTAACCAATTTAATATGAAATTTTATCCATAGAGAAGTAAAAGCAAATGTATGTGGAAAACACACTAATTAAAAGTGGGAAATCTTGGACGAGATCTACCATTAAATAACTATATAGATATAAACGCTAGGTATCAAGGAACTTAACCACTGCATGGATGGTACTGTGTTTGTAACGGTTCGTTCTGTCTCTGATGTGTACCAGTGGATTATGGTGATGAACAGCTCGGTTGGAACGGGGAGCCTCGGGGAAGCAGGGGTTTATTTCATGGGTCATTGACTAATTCATTTTTCGAACTGTTGGAATTGGTGAGCATGAAGAGCTGCGACAGACAGAAGGTAAAGCTGGATGAGAGCTTCATTGTAGTCAGTAAAACTGTAGCCGAGGATGATTCCCACTGCCCTTTTCTGAACTTTTTAGAGTTTGTTACATTGTATAACGTTGAGGGATGAGGACCAGACTGGAGAGGCGTAGCTCAGCTTGGGAAGAATGATTGTAGCGATTCCTGAGTGGGAACACCTCATTTCCTTAGCGTGCACAGGATGCATAGTCTGTAGGATGCAGCAGTGATGGCTGAATTTGTGTGGGCGTCCCAGCAAAGCTTGTCGTCAGTGAGGATGCCCAGCACTGTCATGATGTGCAATACTTTCAGGGTGTGGTCTCCGAGTTAGAGTGTTGGGTGTGGGGTAGGTGCTAAGGTTAGGTCAAAATGCATGACTGTTTTGTTGCTATTAATGATACTCTCGTTGTCACGTACCCAGTCCTGCGGTTGTTTTGAAGCAGAGTGTAGCCTGGTGCAGTATTATTGATGGCTGTAGTTATGGTGGAGTCGTCGACGTACTTCCAACATTGTTGTGTGTCTTGTAGGGCGTCATTGACAAGAATCAGGAAGCACAAAGGTTCTATTTGTGTGCTCTGAGTGACACCACATGAAAGGTTTTAAAAGCTAGAGATGGTACCCCTGAACCGTATGGATTGTTGGCAGTTATTCAGGAAATCTGCAGGACCAGGAGACTAGCCATTGTCTAAGACCTAAATGTACAGGTTTGATGATGATGTCTATGTGATCTACTAGGTCAAAGGCTTTGATGAAGTCAGTGAAAAGTGCTGCAATTAATGTTTTGCATTTATTTTGTGTATGAAATCAAGAAAACTGGTGAAAAAGAAAGTGGTAGATGATGATCTTACGTTGCTGTACTGATGTACGTCAGTTTTACTTGATATGTCTGAGTCGCTCCAATCTGCAGCAAAGCATTCAGAGATCAGGCTAGATTTGGGTGTAATGGAAATGATGGGTCATAGGCCATGGAAGGAGCTTGGGTTAAAAGATTTAGAAACTGACATAAGTTAAGATGATTTCAACATGTCTGGGCACTTAAAGTGTTGGAAAGGGGCACTGATAATAGACATGAGAGGTTTACGAGTTCACTGCTAAATTTCTTAACGAGGTGGGCTGGTAAGTCAAGGGATGTGGATGAGCGTTAGAGTTTCAAATTCTAGAGACTGGAGGCAACTTCGTGTTTGAAAACAGTTATTGGTAGTTCAGGGGAGGAGAGGTGAAGAAGGCTGTACCTGGTAGTTAAGTTCACGTAACTGATGGCACATCGTGACAAAGTGGTTGTTAACAGTTTCAGCTGCTTGGGTGTTAGACTGAATCGCAAGAGGAGGTGGAGGTTAGATTGTTAAAGCCACACAGCTGGTGCAACTTCCCGCACCACTGGTTTACACTGGTGTGTCTTGGGTGTTGAAGTTTATTAGGACATTATGATCTTTTGGCAGCTGTTATTTCTCTTATGACTTTTTTTTTACGATTTATACCGAATCGTGATCCTTGTGTGGAAAGCATCGTTGCATTGCTGAATGAGACGTGTAATGCGGTTGGTGATCCATGGAGAGAGAGAGAGAGAGAATGTAATTTATTTTCATCTCCAACTCACTATCGAAATCATACCTGACTCCTCGATACTGGTTCACTGCCAGTTTGTTTACGTAGTGACATACAACCAGAGTCAAATACGTTACTCTGAAGGTGAATGGAATCAAGAGTAAAGTGGTCGGTGGTGAGAAAGATGGAGACAGAAACTGAAGTGCAAGTGAATTATGGAAATGCCTGAAGTGGGGAGGGGATGTAAGTACCACGGTTTGATAACAGGAAAGATAGAAAATGGCATCGACTGTAGTGTTGCTCAGGGAAGAAATATTTTGGCACTATGAAAGTCTTTTTACAAATCAAAACAAAGAGTACAAAAACTACATGAAGATGATCTGAAGATGCGCTGGTCCCCACATTCATGAAAGCTCGTTGAAAATTTGTATGTCGGTTTGAAAACTTTTGGAGCGTAAATTGTATGTCTACCAAATGGTTCTATTTATAAAAACTAAGCATTAAAATTTCCGATAATCAAACAATATTAGTGTGTTTAGATGGAATGCACATAGTGAAGAATGAATCTGACCCAGGCTGTGATATCAGCATATAAGGGTGATTAAGGACCACTGGAGGCGTGGAAACAAAAGTAAGATTGCTTGATGTGGATAGATAATAATAAGGACGACTAAAATAACAAACTAAGTGCATGAAGTATGAACTGTACTGAGATGTGCTGGAAGATAGTGTATTTCTTTTCATTTAAGCTTATAATGGCTATGAATATTTTACCAATCCTACAGAGCAGGATGGTATCATTTTCGGCAACGTGCCCTATACTGTGGACACGGCCCAGTAAAACAGGTCAGCCGATGCGCAGGTCATTAGGGAGTTGGAGGAGGTCATGACGTCACGCCCGCTACTCGTTTGGCTAAGTGTACTTGTATCCCTCTCCCAGGTGTATCCAAGCATAGAGCTATGAGGCTGCTCTGATGTTAATTCTCGACTGTGTCATAAGTCCATGTAGTCAGTAAAAATGTTAAGTATGGCTCTGTATAGGTTTTTTTTACACCAAGCCTAAGACAAAAGGCAGAGAAGTTTAGAACAGTATTTTAGTTTCCCAGGAGAATAAGCATACAGAGAGAAGCGAATAATGCTTGTCGTCGTGCAGAAAAGGCGAATCTAGACAATGCACTCATATGTTCTTTTCACTTCACTGAAAAGACTTAAATAGATGACAAGCCATATCGTTCACTTGGTAATGACAGGAAGGAAAACCAACCAGCACTCAAAAAGGAAGATGTCCCACCTCTCGTTTTACCAGGTGGTTAGTTTCATTAGCATAAGTGTGTGGTGAGAGAGAGGTGTGTGTATGTGCGGGTAGAGCAATAACATACTTAGGCAGAGCTGTATACTCGTATGTGAGGGTGCAGCATTATTTCTGAAGGTAAAGCGTTATGTGTAAGAGTATGGCATTATAAGTGAAGGTACAGAAATATAACTGTGTAAGTGAGGCTAAAGAAATTTGTTGTTGGACAGAGCTGTATGTGTGTGTGAGGATGCAGGACTGTTTGTGAAAGTACAGCATTATGTGCGCGGGTATAGCATTATTTGTGAAGGTACGGAATTATTTGTACGGGTATAACATTACCTGTAAAGGTACAGGAATATATGTACGGTTATGGCATTATTTATGAAGATACAGCAGGATGTGTTCAGGTATGACATTACTTGTGAAGGCAATATGTGTGCGGGCATAGCATTATTTGTGATGGTATATCATTATGTTTAGCGGTATGGCTTTATTTGTGAAGATACAGCAATAGAGGTATGTGTGTGTGAGCATAGAGCAATATGTAGTGAGGAAGTGGCATATGTGTGAGGCAGCAGCATTGTTTGTGAAGGTACCGCATTATGCGTGCGGGTATGGCATTATTTGTGAGATTATAGACTTTTTCGTGAATGTACAGCATTATGTGTGCGGGTGTGGCATTATTTGTGTGAGCACATAATTATTTGTGAAGGTAGAGAAATGTGTGTGTGTGTGTGTGTGTGTGTGTGTGTGTGTGTGGTCATTGCATTATTTGTATTGTAGGGCATTACTTGGCTGGTATAGTCACCTTTACTGAAGAGATCAGTAGTATTTGTATGGAAAGGTATGAGAATGGTCAATAAGTAGTATAATGTTACGTTTATCACTGTTTCAGCGACAAGGGTACCAGACAAGTTGAAAGAGAGATATGAAAGAGCAGAGAAAGGAAGCCTGAAGGGAACATTAATAGAGATGTTAAACGACTTTGATACCGAAGTTCATGATAATGCTTGTAAAACAAACAGAAACGAAAAGAATTTGTATCACAACATATAGGAAGAACTAAAGCAGACAGTAGAGACTAGAAGAGGAAAAACACCATCTTCGAGAAGAAAATCTTTCACTACGTTCTGAAATCACATCCAGCTTAGAATAATATGTAGGAAATAAAGCAAAAAACAAACAAAGCAATTATAAACACAGTGTTGTCGAAATGTAGCACGGGTTGGCGCCTTGGCGGACTCAGGTCGGTGGCGACCGTGACGTCATGCGCTGTGGAGGCTTATTTTACCTGTCCACTTGGCTGACCCGTTTTACTGGACCGTGACCGTGGACAGAGATTCAACCTCTGTGTGTGTGTGTGTGTGTGTGTGTGTGTGTGTGTGTGTGTAAAATAATCGTGTAGACGTGCGGAACTGAAGCTCCATCCTTGCTCGAGCAGGTTCGTCAACGACACAAAACTCCAGCTGAACCACGCCCTTCTGCACCATGCTCGGCCACCACACTTGCCCAGTGATTGTGTGACGGGGCCGTAATGGATTGGAATGAAACTTACCAGACGAGTTCGTCGGGTTCCTGGGAGGGTTTAACACAATACACAGGTTCCCAGCCATGACTTTTATGGAGGTCAACCCTATTAGCCAAATTAAAAATTCTAAGAAAAAGTGAAGGGGGGTGGGCAGATGCGACTGTGATATCGTAGTATATGTTGTACGATGAATTCCCATCTGCATCACCCCATCTACACGCCATCTGTAAACATTGCGTCATCTAGGACCCAGGCTCGCACTCACATTGTCTGCCTTCGTTAGTGTTTGATACTTCTGCTCGATGTACAGTATTCCATGGTATTTCTTGAACTTTGACAATATGTGCAGTGCTTGGTTGTAATAGCCATGGTAGTAATAGGAAGCAAGACAAATTCAAGTTATACAGGTTTCCTGTGACAAGTAAGACATTATTAAAACAATGGATTCATGCCAGTCGTTAGTCTGATAAACTAAATCTGAAAAATGCAAGAGTTTGTTCTCTTCACTTCAAGGCTACAGACTAAACACAAAATCATATTAACAAGAGGGAGCTTTTCAACAAATCTCCACAAGCAAGATGATCAGTAAATGTCAAAGCTGTTCCTACTCTGCACCAATCAAAACTGGTAAGTGGTATATTGAACTCGACACAATGGATAGGCAGGGAATGTAGAAGGTATTTAGAGTACAGGGAGTAGATGGGAAGTTACTTAATCCTCTAAAGAGTATGTACGAGGGAGCCAGGGCTGCAGTGCGTGCGGATAGTGAAGTGAGTTCTTTCATTTGAATGGAGGACTGAAACAACGATGTGTAATGTCTCCAGTGAAATACCTCGTTCCTTAACCACAAAATGATTCATTTCTAGCTGCTGTGCAAAGCGATGGCAGCTCAGTACCTTATGTATGGCATGTTGTGAATGATTTTTTCTTTTATGGCAATACAACACAATAAAATGGTGCAAGCCGATTTTCACTTGGCAGCGGCGTACAGATGCCGGCGGCCCGGCCTGCGTTCAGTCGCGTGTTTGCTGTAAACAGCACAACAGGTGCTTTCGTTTCGATTTCAACAAGTTTTCGATGTACTGTACCCAGTACAACCCAAGCATGGAGCAACGACCTAGTACAAGTGTAGCCGAGGGTAGCAGCCCCAGGCAACATCAAAGGCCTTCTAAAGCAGCCCTAAAGGAGAAGAGAGACTATCGGAAAGGCCAGAAATACGCCAAATATAGCCTGGCGGACATGGCAAAGATTATGGAGCATTTGGACCAAGGCATGTCTTCTGCTGAGAAACGACGCCTGACAGGAGCCCCAGAGAGTACTATTCGAGCCTTGAAGAAGAAGAGGAGTGATGTGAAGAAGCAGGTGGAGATTGCGAAGTGGTTTTTCACTGGCCACGCCAAGATCAGTGCAGACACCACGGAGTTCAGGAGGCTTGTGGGAATTACTGAAGGTTACTTAATGCGACGGAGGGCTCAGAGAAATACTGACGGAACAAGTGTATCTGGTCGAACACTGAGGAAGAACGCGTAGGTTATATAACAGGCTTCTTGCCGTAAGAAGAAAACGCCTCCCCACCCTAATTTAAGGCTTCGTCTGGCTGGCTTGCAAATTTCAAGAAAATATGTAACGTGCGATATGTGAAGTATCAGGGTGAAGGTGCATCTGCTGGTGTTACTGCAGCTGATGCATGTATTGAACAAGTCAGGAAACTAGTGGAGGAAGGAAGATACAGCTGGGACCAAGTGTATAGTTGTGATGAGACAGGACTATATTGGAAGAGTTCTGCAAGTTACACCTACCTTCCAAAATCAGAAACAAGCCATGGGAACGATGATGAGAAAGGATCGATTGAGTGTGCTGCTCACCTGCAACGTCAGCGGTACTCACAAGATGAAACCCCTGGTTATTCACAAGTTTCACAAGCCGAGGCCCTACAAACTCACTAACCTGGACATGAAGAAGCTTAATGTTCACTGGGAGGTTACAGCAAGGGGTTACATGACAGAGCAACTCTCCCATGAATGGTTTGATCGATATTTTGTGCCCAACGCCCAGAAGCACTGCAATCAACAAAATCACCACTTCAAGGTTCTCTTATTCATGGACAATGCACCCTCACACTCCCGTTACTTGGTCTGTCGCCACCCCGATGTAAAGGTGTGTTTCCTTCCACCCAACACTACTTCTCGAATTCAACCATTAGATCAGGAGATAATTGCCACCATGAAGAACTTATTCTACACGAAATTACATCACCGGCTAAATGAAGAAACACTTTAATGGAAGACATTGCTGCAGACACGGAAGTAGTGCAGAGTGATGAAGACGATCCGCAAGTTGCAGATGATGCAACACCTGGTCCCTCGCAATCAAAAAGATGTTCGGTGAAGAAAGTTTCGGCACCAAAATGGAAGGTCAAAAACAGTAGCAGGTTTTTGGAGGCAGTTTAACATCAAGAATGCTGTTGACCTTATGGTGGAGTCATGGAAAAGTGTCAACCAGGCAACCATAACACACGGGTGGACGAAACTGTTCCCGAATTTGAGAGCAGAAGGTGAGCACCAACGAGAAGAGGACTCAGTGTGGGCAACATTACAGGCAATTACGGACAGCGTTGAAAACACCGGTTCAGCTGAAGAAGTGGATGAGATCAACGAAATGGCAATGAGAGAGCAGCTGACAGGCTTCGACCCTGCACAAGTCGTGGACCAGATGGTGGAGGAAGACTCGGAGAGAAGCGATGAGGAGGAGCCTGCAGTTCAAGAGGAACCAGCACCACAGCTCACCGCAGGTTACCCGTCTCAAGTCCTGTCGACCGTGACTGAGCTGAAGAATGGTTTTGAGCCCTAATCCACAGCTATTCCAGACACCCCAGTGTCAAATTTATTGGAGGAAGTGAAGAAAAACTTCATGCAGCTGTACAATAAAGTCATTCTCGAGCAAAAACAGACTAAGATTACCAGCTATCTCTGCCCAGAACAGCTTCTCGCCAATGTTTTCGAGAACACCACCATCGACGAAAATGTGGAAGATGCTGAAACGGTTGATGTGGACGTGCCAGAGGACGAGGACATCGATTCTGTGGGTTTTGGATTGGATGTAGCTTCGTTGGAGAGGCCAAGTACATCCAACTAAACCACCTAACCCAACATTCCATCTCCAGCATCTACCCAAGCCACCCAGAACCTCCGATTTTGATTAGTGTAGAATATTTATTTAGGATACATTTAATTAATACTATGCATTAACTTGGGTTTGTATGTGAAAGAGGAAGGTTTTAAAAGTCAAGGTTGGCCAGCTTGCAGAACAGTGCTAATTTTCTCCATAAGAAGTTCAGTTTAAATTTTGACATTTATATATTGTGGTAGGTGGTGGCGCTCACCATCCACTCACTCGATGTAGTGCTGCTCTCGGGTGACTGTCCTTTTCTCTCTTCCTTCTTATTTTTCTTCCTTCCTCTTCTGTCTTTCTTTCCTTCTCTCTTTCCTCTTCCTTCTGTCTATGGGTGACTCTACACTGAGGGACTAGTCAAGTGGTTTCCTGTACACCAGGAAACCATTTAATATGCTGGGTGGTAACCATGTAACCAAACTATTTTCACTTGGTGATTTAGTGGGTAATTAAGGTGTTCCAACCGGACTGAGCTTCAGTAAGTTATTATTCATTGGACGATTGGAGTTTATTCCTCATGTAATGCCACTCAGGGATGAGCGAAGCTAGTCACGTTCGTCTTAACCTGAGGCGTCTCCTGTGACGACGTATGGGTACGTCGCAACGTTTTGTCTCGGTTAGACCCATCGACGTACCGGTACATCGCGCAATTGCAAGGTTCATAATTTGCACAAGTTTCTAATCTCGCGCTTGATTTTTGGTACGTAGGCGCGGGAGAACTTCCCCTACGTAGCACCAAGCGGGGACACTCGGCAACCCCGCGGCCGCACGTCGTTCACTCACCTGTTAGCAGTGACCCAGGTCAGACATGGCATGCAGGGGTCTCTCAGAACAGCAAATTCAAACTGCCCAGGAAGCATTCACAGGCAACAGAGATTCGCCCCGTGATGACGAGGTGGCAGACAAGGATTATATCCAACCAGAGGAGGAGGAAAGTAGCAGTAGTGATGAGGAGGTCCCGTCCCCGAGGAAGCGGCGCTACGTAACTTATCGTGCCGCTAGAGAGGGCCAGCCTGCACCAAAAGTTCGTGCTATCACCTCCCTTTCAGCCCCTACGTGATGTGGAGCCGGAAAGCGAGGACGAGGACAAGGACGAGGACAAGGAGGGAGCCGTGGGACATGCTGCCACATGGTACGGCCGCAAAATCATTACTCATCGCGGCCCATAGCAGACAGTACTTCATTCACTAAGGTATGGGCCTAGTGTTTTGTTTTTTGTTTGGGGAGGGCGGAAGTGGCATGGAGGGAGTGAGAAGTGAAATTGAAAGTGTAGGAGCGAGAATTGAAAGTGAGAGTGGTGGGAGTGAGTCATTGCGCTCACGTGGTGGTGTGAGGCAGCAGAGCGTGCCACGTGGGGCGGTGAGGGAGCAGGGTGAATCACGTGGTGTGGTGATGGAGCGGAGAGGTGAGGAGGAGCCCCTCCCCAGCACGTCTTATGCTCCCCAATATTCCCGAACTTCCTCCTCACAGCCCCCTGATGTTCCCCAAGGCCGTAAGGGTTAGGGAAAGGGGAAGGGTAAAGACCGAGGGAGAAGG
>JAGKTI010019337.1:6361-17057 GCA_018397915.1 Birgus latro | reverse complement strand
AGACCTGAATGCTCATGTGGGAAGAAACTGAAACAACACAGAAAGTGTGATTGGTGCTTTCAGAATTGGAGACGTAAATAGTGATGGCGAAAATTTGATAGAGTTTTGCATGAGGAACAGCCTGGCCATCATGAACACATTCTTTAAACACAAAGATACCCACAAATGGAGCTGGTACAGGAGGAATTCTGACAGAGGAGATTATGTGGAAAAGTCAATGATAGATCTGATTCTTACTAACAACAAAACAATTTCCAGAGATGTGAAAAGTATTCCTTCAGTATCACTAGACTCTGACCACTGCCTGGTACTAGCAAAAATGAGAATAAGAACATTTAAGCCGTTGAAAAAGCTCATAAGAGAAAGAATAAAAGTAGAAAGGCTGAAAGAACACGAAGTCGCACAACGATACAAAGAGACGGTTTCTGAGGCTAGATCAGCAGATCACCAAGAAACTGAAGATATTGAGCAAGCGTGGGAGAACATGAAAGTAAGAATTATCCAAATAGCAAAAGAGGTGCTTGAAACAAAGAAAGTCAGTGGAGGGAAAAAAAAGAAAACAGTTTGGTGGACAGAAGTCAGAGAAGCTGTTAAGAAAAAGAGTTTTGCTTTTAGAAAGTGGATGAAGAGAAGAAATCCAGAAAACAGAACAGAATATGAAGCAGCAAGAAAAGAAGCCGAAAGAGTAAAACCAAGACCAAAGAAAGATGCATGGGAAAGGTTTGGAAATGAACTGGAAGGGGATATGTCAGGTACAAAGAAACTTATACACAGTATAGCTAAGAGCTACAGAAGGAAAGATGAAAGTGGAGTTTATTCAATCAAAAATGTGGAAGGGGAGCTATTGACAGATGAAAGGGAAGTGGATGAAAGAAGGAAAGAATACTTCTCAGAGCTTCTTAATTCAGCAGAAGTGGCAAGACAAGAAAAAGAAGAACTAGTTGCCCCAAGAATAGAACAAAATGATATTATTACAACAGGTGAAATTAAACTGGCTCTCGAAAGTATGAAAAATGGAAAAAGCCCTGGAAGTGATGGCATACCAGCAGAACTGCTGAGAGGAAATGATTATACAGTACAGAGTTTTTAATGTAGCTTGGTGTGACAGTAAAGTGCCAGCTGACAGGGGGAAGACAATTATTTGTAAAATTTTCAAAAAGGGTGATCGAACAGAATGGAATACAAAAACTATAGAGGAATCTCTCTGCTGTCACACGTGGGGAAGATATATGAAAGAGTATTAGAGAAGAGATTAAGATTAACAGTGGAAGATAAGCTGGAAGAAGGACAGTACGGATTTAGACCCCAAAGAGGAACAACAGATGCAATATTCACACTGAAGATGGTAATGGAAAAGAACTAGGAGTGGGGCCAGTATGTGTTTATCGCATTTGCTGATCTAGAAAAAGCATTCGACACATTATCAAGGGAAGAAATATGGGAAACCTTAGAAGATCCAACATATATGGTAGAGCCCTCCCTAGTTAAAGCTATAAAAAGTCTCTACAGAAATTGTGTTACTGCGGTGAGGGCCCAGGTAAGAGAGGACAACTGGTTCAACGTAACTAAAGGTGTTAGGCAGGATGGTGTGATATCTCCACACTTGTTTGTGATGTTCATGGACAGGTGTATGAAGAGATTAAGATTTGGAGATGAGGTGATGACACTGGCCTATGCCAACGATATTGTACTTGTTGCTAAATCCCCAATCGTTCTGCAGGATGCATCGAATGCTTGGAACGAAGACAAAGAAAAAAGGAATGAAATGCCAATAAAACTGAGGTGATGATGGTAGCAAGATAGAGACATGAAATTGATATAAGAATAGACGGAATACAGTTGAAGCTGGTGGAAGATTTTAAGTGCCTAGGAGTCATAGTAAATGAAAGGTGTTTTATGGAAAAAGAAATAGCAAAGAGAATTGAAAGTTACACCAACAATTTAAGATTAATGTACCCACTACTAAAGGAAAGACTCATTCCATCAAGAGTTAAAGTTATCATATATAAAAGTTTTAAGACTAGTATTAACATATGGAACAGAGACTTGGACATTAACAACAAGGCTAAAGAGTAAAATTCAAGCTGCAGAAATGAGAGTGTTACATCTGATAAAGGGAGTAACACAAAGAGATCGATTAAGCAATGATGATATTAGGAACAAGTTGAACATTGAATCTATCTATCTATCTATTGCCAGACGCCACAATCCCGCAAGGGGTGGTCATTTGACTTTGAGTTATTTGTTTTACAAGGAGGGTCACTAACCCTCCACCAACTCACTTGGTGACACGTAGGGAGCACGTATGGTTTGGTTATATGGTTACCACCCAGTGTTGTAAATGGTTTCTTGGCTTACAGGAAACCATTTGGCTTGTCACTCAATGTAAAGGAAAGAAAAGCAATAAGAAGTGACAGGAAAGATGGGAAAAATAGGAAGAGAGAAGGGCAGGCACAGAAAAAGAATGATAAAGGATAAGGAAGAAGCAGGCAGCACTACATCAAGGAGTGGATGATGGTCACCACCACCTACCACAACACTGAATCAATATTAGAATTTGTAGAAAGAAACCAACTGAGATGGTATGGCCATGTCATGAGGATGGAAGAGGAAAGATACCCTGCCAAATATAATCGGTGGCAGCCGAGAGGATCGATGATGGCGGATGTGGAGGAAGAAGAATATTATGTGGACCATGCCAGATGGAGAAGTTTTGTGAGGCATCACAACTGTCAGGGCACCATAGCCCTACCTCGTGTATGGTGAGAAATATATACAGTAAACCTTCTATAAGTCGAACTTTTAGAAGACGGAATCTTCGGTTAGCCGAACTCAGGCCGAGACCACGTATGAAAGTAGGCCGAAATGCGAAAGTAGGGGAAGAAATGGCGCCAGGCAGACACATGGCGCCAGTCCGCTGCTTGCTTTTGGAGACGATAGTTGCGCCATTCTTACTGTCATCAAGTGCTGAGCAGTGCTCTCCTTTTGCCTTCTGCCTTGCCATGGAAGGTTCAAAGCTTAAAAGAAGTGATACTGGCACCTCTAGTAAAGGAATGAAGCTAAAAAAAAAAAAAAAAAAAAATGTGCGCGTGTGACTTGGTGTAGTGATCATGATTAATACTATTATTACTGAAAGTGTTACATTGCAGTCTATTACAGTGATTACATTTAAGTTTAGTTCTTAATATAGAGTGAAATAAATACTGGGTACAGTTTAGAATTTATGTTAAAGTGAGAACTCACCCACCTCCACCACCTCCGTCTCCAAAACAAAACAAACTGCCGACGAATCTACTGCCTCAAACGAAAGGTGTTACACTGCAGTCTATTACAGTGATTACATTTAAGTTTAGTTCTTAATATAGAGTGAAATAATTACTGGGTACTGTTTAGAATTTACGTTCAAGTGTGAACTCAACCACCTCCACAACCTCCGTCTCCAAAATAAAACAAACTGCTGACGAATCTACTGCCTCTAATGAAAGGTGTTACACTGCAGTCTATTACAGTGATTACATTTAAGTTTAGTTCTTAATGTAGAGTGAAATAAATACTGGGTACTGTTTAGAATTTACGTTCAAGTGTGAACTCAACCACCTCCGCCACCTCCGTCTCCAAAACAAAACAAACTGCTGACGAATCCACTGCCTCTAACGAAAGGCAAATTATGTGCACTGAATTCTTTCTTTTTTGTCTTTCTTTATTAATTTATACATCCCCCCAAATTGTTTTTGCAATTTGGGGGGGTGAAAATCCATCTCCAACACACGCTGCCGACGGTCTGTACTGCTTCTGTGAATGATTTTCTACCAATTAACCATTTCAGTACTGTGACGTCTATTTCTACTTTATTTACGCTTCCTCCAGCCGATTTTATGGCACTCAGGACTGGACTCACATACTGAAGGGGCTAACGAAGGCTGTACCAACCCCGTGCACTTCCACAGATCCAACCTACACTGACTAAAATTGTCTGGTGGCAGCAAGAACAAAATGAAAATACACCCAGCACTGAAGGGGTTAAATGTATATTAAATGCACTAAATTGTTTTTTGTCATAACTTATTTATATATGCTTCTTTAATTTAGTGTTGAAAGGACAAGTAATAGGTATTGTCTTAACAATTTTGGGGGGTGAAAATTCGGTAATTTAGAAATTTTGGGGGGTGAAAATTCGGTAATTTAGAAATTTTGGGGGGTGAAAATTCGGTAAGACGGAAAATTCGGTAATTCGAACCAGGGTAGAGCCCCATATAGTTTGGCTTATGAAGAGTTTACTGTATGTACATATCTACAGTAATCCCCCCATTATCCGATGTAACAGAGCCAAAGGCATGTCCAGAAATTGGTTCTGTCTGGATACTGGCCATGAAGCCCCCGCACTGGTACTTTCGGATCCTAACGACATCTAACTCAGAAAATCACCTAAATTACCTACCTACTTCCCTAACGGACATGCATAGCACTTATTTAAGATCCTATTCACATAAATAATGGACACAAAGCATGAATTAATTGAAATTTAACCAGAAAATGATGACTCAGAGGTGAGTATGGCAAAGATGTTCACCAGTTGACAGCATAGTGAACGTAGGTAACAGACATGAAAATCACTAAGAAAATCACCTTTTTCATAGCCTGTGCACTCATGGGACACAAAGCATGAAATAAATGAAATTTAACCAGAAAAATGATGATTTAGAAGTGAGTATGGCAAATAGTTTCACCAGCTGACAGCATTGTGAATGTAGATAAAAGTAATGAAAATCACCTTTTTCACAGCTTATGCATCCAAATATGAGACACAAAGCATGAAATAAATAAAATGTAACCAGAAAATGATGATTTAGAGGTGAGTATGGCAAATAAGTTCACCAGCTGACAGCACAGTGAACGTGGGTAAGAGACACGAAAATCACTATGAAAATCACCTTTTTTACAGCCTGTGCACTCATGGGACACAAAGCATGATATAAATGAAATATAACCAGAAAAATCATGATTTAGAGGTGAGTATGGCAAAAAGTTTCACCAGCTGACAGTATAGTGAATGTAGATAAAAGACATGAAAATCACTATGAAATTAATCACCTTTTTCACAGCCTATGCTCTCAAATATGGGACACAAAGCATGAAATAAGTAAAATGTAACCAGAAAATGATGATTTAGAGGTGAGGAGTAGATTGTAGCACCAGTTGAGCAGGGCAGTACTCCCAAGGTGGATGGAAGGCTGATGACAGGGAGAGTTGGAGCTCCCATTTCATCAGCTCTCAGGACTTGTTCCTGACCATCCCCCTTTGCTGAACTTTTTCAGTGTCTCAGTAACACAGAGAGTAGGCCAGCATGCTCTCCAATACAAGTTTCTCTAACTGTCAACACCAAACTACATGCATGCTACACACTACACTTCCTTTTCAAAATTTGTAAAAAAAAAAAGAAAATGGCGCACTTAAATCATGCCTCAGAGTCCCTGGGGGGGGGGACCATAAATGCCCCCACCATCAGCCCCTCTCCCAGTGACAACTCATAGAGCTGCCTGGAACCACTGTCTGACTCACTCCTTCTTCATTTCTGTAACACTGTCTGACTCATTCCTTCTTCATTTCTGTAACATTCGCGACCTCTCCTCTAACTTTCGCTCTGTTGAACACCACCTCTCCTCCTCTAAACCTCATCTTCTCTTTCTCTCTGAGACTCAGCTGTCTGAGGCAACTGACAGCAAACCCTTTTCTGTATCATCCTACTTTCTCTATTCTCATTTCAAAGCCAAAGGTGGCTGTTGCGTATATGTGCGCAACGATCTATCTTGCTCTCGTGTTCCTGAACTTGATTCTTCTGAATTCCCTACTCTCTGGCTTCGGCTCTCCTGTCATTCTCTGACTAAATATATCTGTGCTGTTTACTTATCTCCTAATTCTACTGACTATCAAAAATTCTTTGACCATCTTACTTCTATGATGGAACACATTCTATCCATTTCTCCTTTCTCTGAAATCTCCATTCCAGGAGATTTCAATGCTCACCACCACCTTTGGCTCTCCTCTCCTTTCACTGATCCACCTGGTGAACAAGCCTACATCTTTTCTATCCTTAATGACCTAGAGCAGCTTGTACAGCACCCTACCCGTATCCCTGACCGCCTTGGAGAGAGTTCCAACATACTTGACCTTTTCCTAACAACTAATCCTTCTGCTTACACTGTTAATCTTTTCTCCCCGTTGGGCTCCTCCGATCATAACCTTATTACCTTAACCTGTCCTATCGCTCTGGTACGTAGGCCTGTGCACCCTGCAAAGAAGCGCCGCATGTGGCACTTTGGAGCTGCAGACTGGGAGGCCCTCAAGCAGTACTTCTTTGATTTTTCCTTGGAATGATTATTGCTTCCATAGCCGGGAGCCATCTGAGTGTGCCTTGAGCATTACGGAGGTTATTCTCTCGGGCATGGAAGCATACATTCCTTTCTCATATCCTCTGACTAATGCAAGAAAGCCTTGGTTTAATCATGCTTGTTCTAATGCTGTCCGCAACAAGGAGAGGGCCTATAAAACGTACCGGAGCCAATCCACCCCTGAATCACATCTTTTATTTATTTCTGCCCGGAATCGTGCTAAGTCTGTTCTTCGCTCTGCTAAAAATAATTTCATCCGTGCTAAATGTTCTCAACTCTCCAACTCGAATTCTTCTCGGTCCTTCTGGCACCTTGCCAAAAACCTTTCTAACAACTTTACCTCATCATCCTTCCCTCCTCTTTTCTACTCTGATGGCTCTGTAGCTATTTCTTCTACTGATAAAGCAGATCTCTTCGCTCTGACTTTCTCCTCCAATTCCACCTTAGATGATTCCGGTGCTGTTCCTCCATCACTTCCCCCCTCTGACTTCCTCTTGACTGACATTAAAATTTCTTCAGCTGATGTATTTTCTGCCATCACTGCCCTCAATACTAACAAGGCATATGGGCCTGATGGAGTCCCTCCTGTTGTCCTCAAAAACTGTGCTTCTGTGCTTACACCCTGCCTAGGTAAATTCTTTCGCCTTTGTCTGTCAACTTGTACCTTTCCTTCTTGCTGGAAGTTTGCTCTCATTCAGCCAGTCCCAAAGAAAGGTGACCATTCCCAACCCTCTCACTATCGTCCAATTGCTTTAACATCCTGTATCTCAAAAGTTTTTGAGTCAATTCTGAACAAAAAAAATCTTAAAGCATCTTTCTTGTCACAACCTTCTTTCTGGTCGTAAGTATGGGTTCCGTCAGGGAAGCTCCACTGGCGATCCTCTCACCTACCTTTCAGAATCCTGGTCATCCTCCTTTCGGGACTTTGGCGAAAGCTTTGCCACTGCACTTGACATCTCAAAAGCTTTTGATCGAGTCTGGCATAAATATTTAATTTCCAAATTGCCTTCCTACGGTTTCTGTCCTTCTATCTGTGCCTTCATCTCTAGCTTCCTTTCTCGACATTCTATAGCCGCTGTTGTAGACCGCCATCATTCTTCTCCTAGACCTATCAACAGTGGTGTTCCTCAGGGCTCTGTTCTATCACCAACTCTCTTCCTTTTATTCATCAATGACCTTCTAAGCTGTACATCCAACCCTATCCACTCATATGCTGATGATTCCACCCTTTACCTTTTCATTTGGTTTCCACAACGTCCATCTCAGCAGTTACTTCAACGAAAAAGGGATGAGGCTATGGCACACCTAATGTCTGACTTGGCTCGTATCTCTGATTGGGGTAAAAATAATCTTGTTATTTTTAATGCATCAAAAACTCAGTTCTTACACTTATCAACCCGGCAAAATCTTCCTCAGGATTACCCACTAATGTTTAATAATGTCCAGCTCAGTCCTGCATCATCCTTGAATATGCTTGGGGTTTCATTCTCTCGGGATTTGTCTTGGAAAGAACATATTACATCTCTTGTGAAATCTGCTTCCAAGAGATTAGGTGTGCTAAGCCGATTCCGAACTTTCTTAACCCCTGCACAGTTGTTGACATTGTACACGGTTTTATTCGCCCGTGTATGGAGTACAACTCTCATGTGTGGGGAGGCTCCCCACATGCAGCTCTTCTCAATAGGGTGGAGTCAAAAGCTTTTCGTCTCATTAACTCTCCTCCTCTTACTGATTCCCTTCAACCTTTGTCTCTTCACCGCACTGTTGCATCTTAATCTCTCTTCTATCGCTACTTCAACGGTCACTGTTCCTCTGAACTGTCTGCGTGCATCCCTCCACCTCTACGACGGGCACGTAGTACCCGTCTAGCAACAAACTCTCATCCGTTTTCTGTCCAACTCTCTAATGCAAGAGTTAACCGTTACTCCCAGTCCTTCATTTATGCAACTGGTCAACTCTGGAACTGTCTTCCTCTGTCTGTATTTCCTACTTCCTATGATCTCCAGTCTTTCAAACGCAGCATGTCCAGGCATCTCGAAATGAATGGATTTTGAATTTGGCTTTTTGTATTGTTTTTCCTTTTTCTTAGAAGGAACAGTATGCGGGCCCGTGGCCTTTGGTTCCTTCTTCCTTGCATTAAAAAAAGAAAAAAAAAAGTTCACCAGCCGACAGCATAGTGAACGTAGGAAACAGACATGAAAATCACTATGAAAATCACCTTTTTCACAGCCTATGCACTCAAATATGGGACAAAAAGCATGAAATAAATAAAATGTAACCAGAGAATGAGGATTTAGAAGTGAATATGGAAAATATTTGGCAATTGACAGTGTACTTACATATCCATGGTGGCTATTATGAATATCACCCCACCTCTAAGGCTGTGACAGTGGTGAAAATGCTCTTAAAGCATGTACAGTAATCCAGTGTTGAACTGCACTTAATCCTTAGCACTGTGAATTATGACTGTTTAAACAAAAACAAACACTACCGCCAGCCATCCCGATGACCGTTTAATCATGATGGCAGTTGAGAGAGAACTGGGGGGAGGGGAAGGGGAGCCTGGGGAGGGGGAGAAGCCCGCAGAAAGACAGCTGTTCAGCGCCGTGCGCCAAATTCAAACTTACAGGTCAATTTTTTTTTTTTTTTTTTTTTTTTGCATTTTTGGGGGGCATTTTTGGGTTCTGACGTGAAATGATTAGTAAGACAGAGTAAGAAGAGAGTGGATGAGGAATTCGGAAAGAACTTGAGTGTAAAGTGGAGGGAATGTAAGAAAATATTCCGGATAGAGGTCAAGAGAGTTAGACAGTGTGCCAAAGAAGACAGCTGGGAAGTGAAAGATAAAAATGGTAGATCACTAGTGGAGCAGGGAGAAAAAGTGAGCAGATGGAGAGAACACTTTCAGTAATTGCTGAACACAGAGAATGAAAGTAATGTGAGTACAAGTGGCTGGGGAATGGCTGGGAGAAGGAGGAATGTAAGAGAGGAAGAAATCAGTAGGATGGAAGTTGTGGAAGCAATGAAGACAGTTTAAATGGGGAAAGCCCCAGGAATTGATGGAGTGTGTGGTGAAGTGCTGCAGCATGGGGGAGAGACAGTAGTAGAATGGATGTGGAATATGTGAAAATTGGCCTGGGAGGAAGGTAAAGTCCTGGATGACTGAAAGTCAGGTATAATTATTCCCCTTTACAAAGGAAAAGGGGAAAAAGAAGTTTGTGGTAATCATAGGGGCATTTGTCTTCTTAATGTAATAAGAAAAGTATATGGCAGAATACTTATTGACAAAGATTGAGGAATTAGTTGTAGAAGAACGGGGAGGTTTTAGGAAGGGAAGAGGTTGTGTAGATCAGATATTCATTCCTAGATCTTTAGTGGAAAAGTTTCTAGAGAAGGGAAAGAAGTTGTATGGAGCCTTCAAGGATTTGGAGAAAGCATATGACAGGATGGATAGACAAGGATTGTGGAAAATACTAAGAATACTGTATATGGAGTTGAGGGGAAGTTGTTGAAGGCCGTGAAAAGTATGTATGAGGGTGCTAAGGCTGGAGTGTGTGTGGATAGTGAACTGAGTGAATTTTTCTATCTGAAGGTTGGATTGATACAAGGATGTGTCATGTCTCCATGGTTGTTCAATCTGTATATGAATGGGGTTATAAAAGAGATACAAGGTAGGGCAGTGAATGCTGGAGTGGCCCTACTGAGAGGGGGCAGTGTTTGGAAACTCCCTGTACTGTTGTTTGCAGATGATACTGTGTCGTTAAGTGAAGATAAAGGGGACCTGCAAGGCTTGGGAGAGTGTGTAAGAAACAGAATCTAAGGGTGAATGCAGGGAAGAGTAAAGATATGGTTTTCAGTAGAAGTGAAGTCAGTGAATGTACAGTGAGGTTGGATGAGGAGGGAATGGAAAATGTGAGTGTGTTTAAGTACTTGGGTAGTGTGACGGGTAAGGATGGAAGTTTAGAGGGTGAAGTTCTTGAAAGGGTACAACAGGGAAGAAAGGTTGCTGGTTCCTTGAAAGCAGTGATAAGAAACAGGGAAGTGAGCAAGGAGGTGAAAAAACTACTACATGACAGTACTATGATACCAACTCTAATGTACGGAAGTGAAGCTTGGACCTTGTTGGAGGGACAGAAATCAGGAGTGAGAGCAGTGGAAATGAGTTATTTGAGAGGAGCATGTGGAGTCACATGGAGAGACAGACTAACAAATGAGGAAGTGAAGGAATGTTGTGGTGTGGATGTGGATGTGATAGGACGTGTTAGGAGAAACACACTGAGGTGGTTTGGCCATGTGGAGAGGATGGAGAG
>JAGKTI010019336.1:0-17057 GCA_018397915.1 Birgus latro | reverse complement strand
TAAGGTGGAAGGGAGGGAGTTAAGGTGGAAGGGAGGGAGTTAAGGTGTTTGTATAGCCAAGCAGTGGAGACAACTCATTACGATGGTACCAGTGTATGAAAGCAGTCCTCTCCCGCACCACAATATTGGGTAATCACAAACAGCAGCGGCGATGTACTCACTTGCGCAGATCCCATATCCTAACAATATTGCCGGCAGCGGAGTAGAGTATGTTGGTTGCCGGTGAGATGGCCACGTCTGTGATGAGCGTCTCCCCCGGCGGCATCTGCAGTGTGCGGCTGTGTGTGTTGGCCAGCGCCGACCCAGGCGTGGTCATGCCCGCTGACGATAGGGTTTTCGTGCATTTGGCGGGGTTTTCTCGGATGTCCCACACCTGGACGAAAGAAATTATTAACCATCCAGCAACTAACCCTTCACTGCCCCATCCCAGCATCAAAGTCAGGCCAAAATACTCAGTCCAGATATGTTATGTAAGGCTGACCAGTTACTCTTCCCTGAGTTGCATTAAGGGAGCACAAAACCCAAACCACCACTTGGGCTTAAACCCACATGAACCACATCCTCTGAACTGTCTGCTTGCATCCCTCCACCTCTACAACAGGCACGTAGTACCTGTCTAGCAACAAACTGTCATCCCTTTTCTGTCCAACTCTCTAATGCAAGAGTTAACCATTACTCCCAGTCCTTCATTTATGCAACTGGTCAACTCTGGAACTGTCTTCCTCTGTCTGTATTTCCTACTTCTTATGATCTCCAGTCTTTCAAACACAGTGTGTCCAGGCATCTTGAAATGAATGGATCTTGAATTTGGCTCTCTTTCATATTGTTTTTTGTCATGGCCTTTGGTTCCTTCTTCCTTGCATTTAAAAAAAATAAATAAGTAAAAATAAAAAATAAAAATAAAAACATCCATGGAGTACCTTAACCATCGGACCACAAGGCATTCAGCAGCTGATCATATGGTTACTACCCGAAGTAGCAAACAATTTCTTGGGTTGCAGAAACTCTTTGGCTTGTGACTTACTGCACAGTCACCTTAAACCAACTCTATAATGAGTGTGGATGGTAAGCCCACCTACCATCAACCTCTCCAATACAATTATGTCTTTTTTTTAATACAGAGATTCTTTTAGGCTTACAGAGATTCACTCAGTCTTGGAAAAGCCACCCAAGTCTGTGGGGTTAAGAAGAGCATGTGATTGAGAAACACGTGCCCTGAACTTCACACGACAGAACTAAGTTGGCGATGCTTCGGTGACCATCCAGTACCCCCATCACCCCCCCCGTCTCTCTGTGATTATCTTAGTTATTATCTCTCTCTCTCTCTCACATTCTCTCACCTTAATAAAAGCCGACGACACAGAGAAACACGTGCGCTGAGCCTCGAAGTAGCGTACACAGTTCACGTTGTTAGGGTGCCCTCCCAGCGACTGTATCTCCTGACCCCTAACCAGGTCCCACACCTTCACTGTACGATCTGTGAGAAAAAATAAAATAATAATAATAATAATAATAATAATAATAAATAATAATAATAATAATAATAACAATAATAATAATCCATCCATCCATCACCCAATCCTATATTTCCCCATAAGGAGCGTAGGAACCCGGGGCTAGGTAAGCTGGTCCTGACATCATCATCATCATCATCATCCAGACCTCCTTTCCCAACCTAGGGCAGGGTGAGGAGTAGCAACATCAATATCCCCTTCACTAAAATGTCTCCCTAAAAGATGGCAAAAACTGTTAGTGATATCAAATATAAAACAATCACAACTCTGAAAGGGTTAATGTGCTATGTACAGACATTGGGTGATAAAGAAAATATGCTACAGAGATTCATAAGCCCACAGTATCATATTAGATCAAATCAATTCAAACATCGCCAAGTCTCCTCTTAATGAATCCTCTTAGCGAGGCTGGTCAAGGTAGAGCTGATGTTTCCTTTGGACTGAAAGCTAAACAAAGTGGTAAAACTCACTATTTACTTCATACAGTTACTGGAACCTGTTGGGAAAAAAGCAGATCTAAGATACATGGTAAGATCAGTACCAATGTGAAATCTTAGCCTGGACTCTGACTCTACTTATGGTTGAGTTTCCTGCTTAGCTAAGACTGATGGTTGTGTGGATAGTTACCAAGCTTGTAGCCACATTTCACTCTCACAGCGGTACCTCCCTGGGTTGACAACAGCCAACTACACAAAGCCCTAAAATAATTAGAGGTGGTACTGACCTTTGGATGCTGAGAAGAGGAGGTCATCAGTGGCGTAAACGGACAGTACAGCTTTAGAGTGACCCTGAGCGACATGGGTACACGCCAACACTGATCGCTGGCTTGACTGTGGAAGGTGGGAGGAAACAGTATGGCCACTCAGTTATCACCAATATTAATACCAACACTGTCATAATTCCAACTGTTACCTCTATCACTGGCATTTTCATTATCAGCATTATTTTCATTAGCATCACCATAACATTACATCTCACCATAACACTACATCTCACCATAACACTACCAACATTATCAATACCCAACTGCTTTCACTATCACTGACACCTCTGTTATCAACACTGTTTTCATTACCATCACCATAACTGTACATCCCACTATGAGTTACTGATGAATTGGGCAGACTGCAAAACAAGAAAGACAATAAAACAATCCTAGGAGTAGCCAGTGAAATAAACCATACATCCATTCATTCATTATTCGTTTCGTTTCGTTTTTGAAGGCTCCAACATGCTTGCATGTGTCGGCCTTGGTCACCTAATGGCGGCTCTCCACGCTGCTCAATCTCTGGCAGCCTCCCTATTCAGTCCCTTAACCCTTAAGTCACATTTAATGACCTCGTCCCATGTCTTTCTCGGTCTACCCCTCCCCCAATATTAACACTTCTCACCCTCTGTACCCAATTATCATCCCCCATCCTCTCCACATGTCCAAACCACCTCAGCCCACCTCTCCTCATCACAACATCAACACACTCCAGTCCCATCCTACCTCTCAACTCTTCTATCGTAAACCCAGCCCCCCCAGGCCTTGCACTCAGGGACGCACTGCACATCCACCTAATCATTGTCATTTCTGTACGTTTAAACCTGCGAATATCTTCTTCCTTTACTGCTTCTCCTCATACATGAAACCCACCACACTAATATGCTTCAAAACAATAAGCTGCTCTTGCAACACCTATAAGGTACAATATACCATATACTTGTGCAAGATTAAAAATGGGTACAAGCCTTGTTATGTGGAACTCCATACTTCACCCAACAAGTTTTATACTGAATAACTTTTTTTGCTTCCCTAATTTCCATACCTCACTTTCCCACATATTAACTTACATATCCAGCTCTCACTCTGTCACACACTGCTATAGAAGGACTCCTCTCCAAAATATCTAGCCGGCTAGAATGTCCCTCAATGTACTACTCTATACCCGGACAGGAGGACTGTGGACTGCAGGGGCTTCAGCCTACAGTCAGCCCAATTCATGTTTATATGAGCCTGTGATTGGAACTACTACTACAACATATACTACTACTACTACCACTGCTACTACTATCACTGCTACTACTACCACTGCTACTACTATGTCGCCTTTTCACTTAACCAAACGTCTCTTTCTCTTCACACCTACCCTAGGGGCGTGTGGCGTGATAATGCCGGTGTGTGGCCTGGTGTCACGTGTTGATCCTGTCGCTGACGTCAGACGATTGAACACGTTTTCATCTCGTGACGCAGACCGCCGGTACGTGGTTGGTGACGTGGGCGGTGTGGAGTCGGGGTTGTCTCTGTTGGGGTGAACACCGCCATCAACGCTCACACCACATACATATTTAACCCCTTTCTTGATATGGATGCAATCTATGGTCACTTTGTTTTTATCTGGCGGACCCATAACTCGCTTTCATTTAGTAGATGGCCAAATGTGATCAGACTAATAGATCAAGTGTAGTCAAACTGAAGGCTAAATCTGACTAGCAACCAAGGAGATTCAATCCTTTGTCATAGTTAAGACTCATCAAATTTTACATAACCACAACTTAGCATTCAAGCAGTGAGGGAGGTCAAGTTTCCTCAGATAAAAACTAGCTAACTACACATATTTTGTTCAACCTACTAGTAATTTTCTCTTATATCTGGTCATGATTTAACTACAACATTGAGGTGAAGTCAGAAACACGTGTCCTTCATGCTTACAAACCCTCAGTGATCAGTCAGATGCAGGTGCAGAACTTACATGTTTTACTTACGAGTAGTGATGTACCTGTGTGACATCCAGACTCCAATATACAGCAAATGTGAGGAATAAGTGTTGTGATTGTTACTATGAATGGATGGGCTAAAACTGTAAATAATTACGAATGGTACGAAAAACAGGCTACAAACATAGGACAAGAAATGTGCTTATGTTGTGATTTAAAATAAATTACATACAAGTATAAAATGTAAAGAAGTGTTTTCTTCTAAGGGTGCATGGGATATACAGTAGATGTAAAAAAATCTACAATGCAAGAGAAAATCTTGACTTCAACATTTCTGTAAAAATTTCTCACGGGCATTGATGAACAGTATGGTCAAGCCCCTTCCCCCTCCCCCCCAAATTAAGATTATAGGATGCTCTCAATATGTCACCCATTCTGATGTTCTTTTTCTGTTGTCATGTCTGAGGTATTTTTGAACTACTGTAATGCTCAACATGATGCCAATACCTTTTTTCTTTTCTTTTACTTTTAGAGCGAGGGAGAAGGAATCAAATGTCAGAAGCCTGCTAGATTGTTCCTCCCAAGAAAAAAAACAAAAACAAGATAACAGAGAGCCAAATTCAAGATCCATTCATACTATCTGGGGCAAACAATCATACTGTATAAGGTACAATATTTTAAATTCATATTACGATAGGACAGGCAGTCTCAATTGTTATGGTAAGTTCTAAAGCACATGATAATCACAGAATGCGTCATTGCTAACTGTCCTCTGTAATGTGGGATGCAGCCTAATCCCATCTAATAAACATATTCCTCAGACGTCTAAAAAAACCAGAGCCTTACGTACCCGACTGTAATTTAAGTTTTAACCATACAACAGCCAGACACAAAACTCTTTGCTGCACTTAAGCTGAAATTCAAATCCACCAGCCATGTAATACCATGTGTTGTTTCATGCCTGCTGACATTTATTTAACACCTTCAGACCAGTGGTGTATTTTGCACTCTGTTCTCCTTACCATCATTTTTTTATTTTTTTCAATTTCAGAAGGATCTCTCATACTGAAGGGGTTAATGATAGTTATATCAAACTCCTCAAGCTCACCAAAGATAAATAAAACCGTCTAAAGGTAATGGGGGGGAAAATGTCACAAAATTAAAGGGGTTTGTGTAATATTGTCATTATCTCACAAGGTAAAGGTGAGTTCACTGCAAATATCTGTACAGAGGGGTGTATGACAAGGGTTTGGCACCCCTCTTCTTTCCCAGTGAAGTGTTTGTCTCCAGACTGACTCTAGCTGAAAGGTGGTATGAAGTGTGTATGTGTGGATGTTTATGCCTGTGGGGTGCAATCAGGATTTTCGGGGCTTCAACGGCGAGTGAATGAATGTGGCCCGTTTAACTGGGCAGTTCTCTAGTTAGCTACTTCCTCAATCAGGTTTTTTCTTGTTCTCTGAACCTCGTCTCATCCCATTCTTATATAGGAAAAGAGGGTCTGGATGATGATAATGATGTAAAGTTATCCATTCTGAAGGTTACAACACGGGGTTCAGCATTGCTGAAAGTGATAAAGTTTTGCCTTACCTCCATTGCAATAAAGATGAAAATTTTGACCAGATTATGGTGAGTTTCAGCATCAAATCCCTTTTGGCACTGAATCCCCAAATTATAATCTGTTAACATCCTTGTAACATTAACAAAGTACTGTACTGTGCAGCAAGAACATTTTTATTTTGATGAGAGAAAGGGGTGTGAGCTGGGGGGAGGGCAGCAAAATGGCAGGGGACAGGGCAACATGAATGCAATTTGTTTGTGGCCACCCCTTATGGGATTAAGGAATGTGGCTATAGGTAGACAGAGATAGACTTCCTACTGCCAGATTATTTTATACAATCTAGGAAAATCTCTCACAGTGAAAGTGTTGATGACGGCAGAATCTCACACCTTCACCTCGAACAGTGTCTCCTAAACAAATAAAATAATTCGGCAGTAACAAGAGTAAAATAAAAACACGTCCCTGAATTAACCCCTCGAGCCCTGGGATGCATTTTTCATTTTACTTCCCATCTCCACAAAATTCTAGTCTGCTTAGGATAGACTCGTTAAACAGGAAACAGGAAATAGAGATAGCCTTAATATACCCCTTCATGACGAGGGACCTTTCTTAATCATCACCATCATCATCATCTCTGAATCTGAATAAAATCATCTGGTAACAGCATAAACAAACTAAAAAGGGCATTATGTGGATTCAAAAATTTAAATCAAATATAACCTAAAGTATATGTGTTAATTTGGAAAGAGAGAAGCACTACCATCATGCAATTGTTAATTACGGTTACGATTAATCTGTTTTTCCCATCAACAATTCTAATGCCAACTAGGAATCATGAAAACCCTTTTGGTGAAGCCACCCCTCACAGGATGCAGCATTGGACAACTGCGACAGATGGCTTGGTTGTGGAGTGAGAGAGGTTTGTGAGTGTGAACTTAAAATTAGCATAACTTAACGTGCAGGGGTGCAGGCGGATGGGAACGGACTGACTGACATGCATACACACACTTATACATACCATATATAAACGTACACTTATAAATAAACATGCACACACACATAATCACACACTCACATATATACTGTATACACACACAAATAAACAAGCACACTCATTCATACATACTGTACATTCACACACAGAGGGTCCTTTACATGCTTGATTACTCATATCAACACACACACACATACCACACACATACACACACACTTATATATTCCCTTTCTCTCTCTCTCTACTCACGATGAATACTGGCGCATATAGTTAAGGTTTGATGCACTCAGAGTCGTGTTAGACCGCCTTGACATCCTGGGTGAGGTTGACTCCTGCCGCTCATACACCTTCCTGACTGGCACGGGGGAGCACCGGTTGTTGTCGGCTCGGACACTCATCAGGGTTCTGCACACCCACCGTGCCAACACAAACAGGGGGTTCGGGGGTTAAGGGTTAGGGGTTTGGCGGCATGACAGGGGGCGTGGGGGCACTCAGGTGTGGAGCAACAGACATTCCTTACTCAAAGCCAGTGGATCTTACTTAATTCAGTGATTAGTTACTGATAAATTACTACATTATTTGCTCTTTCACTGATACTACAAAAACAAGAAAGTAACAATGCAATGTTTTCATATACCCAGTGTTTCTTAGCAAAAATAAAAGTAAGAACAAAAGCTGCAGGCCTCAAAAAATAGCTGTGATGAATACATCATTACAAACAGTTTCCATTATAAAAACACTTTGCTAGCACATATGGTCAACCTTCAGTGAGGAATGTCTGCCACTGTCTTGTTGGTGTGCCATGTTAGGGTTGATGGTTGGCATTGGGTTCGCATGTGTGGAGGTTGGCATGGGACTGATTAGTACAGGGAAAAGACTGTGATACAATAATTATGTTATGCGTTATCTACCACAAATACTGAGCTATATTACCAGGTGCTTCCACAATACAGCATCATCCTCATTTTCAGCTTTACACCTGTTTTCAATGTAGTGTGGATCAGATGTCAAGTAGTACCTGTCCATCTGAGGTCAGCACACACTACTTTGTCCCAGTAAAGACATCAACAGCAAAACTTATACCTGTATTTTCCCTCTGAGGTGTGGGGTCTGAGGCTAGCCTACCACAGTCCAATACATATAACCCATTTATTACAGGTGCAAGGGGTGATGTGGAGCCTACTATGGTGTCCCTGGTAATTAGGTGGAGATGCAAATGTGGCATACAGCCAGGAACAAAACCTCCACACTCTTCCCTAAGCTGGGTGACAAAGTGTTGTCTACCACAAGAGAACATCAGTTCACTACACGGGATGGCCCTGCAGGGGCAACTGCTTGCCTGCAGTTGATGGGTCTGTGAAGACAAACAAATTAGGGTTTTCTACTATTAATACCACATTTCAAGTCTGTTCTTTCCACCTCTAAATTTACTCAGTTAAGGTTACTCTTTTCAAAATACAGTACAGCAATTTGATACAGCTGTCAGCAATCCCTGCATGTACAAGAAGTCTTTCTTACACTGAATATACCTGTCTAGAGACAGCAAATACAAATTATATCAAGACATTACTACAGTGAAAACATTAAAGGAACATGGCCATCCACCTCCCTCTGGTGGCACTCCACATGACTAAGAAAGTTACTTCATTTGCACCAAACCCATGCACACAGCAGGGCCACCACTTAAATAAGGGTGCTCTAACTACACCACCACCACGGGCTCCAGTCCTTGGAGGGGGAGGGGGAAGAAAGTTAGGTTAACCCACCCATGAACTCTGAAGACTGAAACAGAGTCAATGGACATACAGAATGGCACATTTTCACTGGGAAATTTGCTGAAAGCTCTCCTGTTTCTGTGCTCTTCTGCTCCTACTTTGGGATCTTACCTCACCCACTGATGATGATGATGGTGATGGTGATGACAATGATGATGATGACAACAATGATGACACCACCAACAATGATGATGACAGTGACAATGATGATCGTGATAACACCATCAACAATGATGATAATGATGGTGGTTGATGAAGAAGATTTAAACTAAAGCTAAAACATAACTGCTGTATCGTGGAAGCACCTGAAATGCAATGCTATATAAAACATATCAATTTTTGGCTCATTTTCAACATTTTGTCTATTATTTTTTGCTTTATTTTTGGTTTTGGTGAAGTGAATTGTACAGCCAATTATTCATTTTTTCTTTAAACAGTTTTCTCGGGGATATCAATCGTATATGGCTTGAGTTATTACTGATGGTTGTGGGTGGAAGAGGTGGAGAAAAAGTGGAAGAAGAGTGAGAAGTGGAGGTAAAAGAAATAGAGAGAAATGAAAACAAGATGATGAGAGAGAGAGAGATCTGTTCCTTGTCTACATGAGGGAGGAGGGTTGGAGCGGCAGAGGGAAGTGGATTCAAACTAACACAGAGATTCGAGAGCATTTTGCAGCGACCATCTTGACTGGGCCCGGGGAACAGGTGTGTGGCAACAAACAGACACCCTGGCCTATATTGTCATCAGTTCAGGAAGCTCCCTAACACTTTTTCCAATGATTCTGCTTACTACACCTTTCTGTCTTCTTCCATCACTTATTCTAACATCACCGTACTCAGCATCAATAACGTACAAAACAATTTCCTTTAGCTGTGTCCAAAAATGAATTGGTACAGAAGAGGCGTTAGGGAGCTTCCTTAACCGACAAAAATACGAGCCCCAGACAGAGCGTTTGTACTCTCGTGGGTTAAATCTCTTCACTACAGCATCATCTTTTATATTTCTTCACACCACTCAAGGGAAATTCACTCAGATTTGGGCAAACTTTCTTCACATTTTTGTAAAAGAATATCAACATGGCCACACTGATGTCCACTGCCTGGTTGTCCAAATGTCCCTCAGCTCCCACCCTCTCCCCCAAAAGAAGGATGGTGGCTTGAAAGAGGGCCACTTCAGCCTGCAGTTCACTGGGTTCACATTTCAGATGAACCTGGGGCCACAATAACAAAAACGACATGCCATATTTACGTTCGAAATATAAGCTAGTACCACACACCACTACCTCACCCACACCACTTTAACACCTTCACATGCACACCAAACGCACCAAAAATGATCATTGCTGAAAACGCGTGATTTATGAGAGGGGAAAAACATGGCTGTCACATCACAAAACCAAAAATAAAGCAGAAAAATGTACCACAAGAAACAACGGAACTGTGTGTGTGTGTGTGTGTGTGTGTGTGTGTGTGTGTGTGTGTGTGTGTGTGTGTGTGTGTGTATAGAGGGGTATACCATAGCCAATAGTCTAGTAGTAAAAATCATTAGTATTCAAACTTATGCGTATGGAGGCAAACTTAAATCTACAAGTAAAATTAAACCCAGCTCAAAATTAATCCTACGAGGTTCTATTAGCATCAAAATGTCAATAATCAGCACCATGTCCATACAGTGACGACCCTTCATTTTGTTCATGATTGGGATAACGAGCTGGCAAAATAAAACACCCGCCAGAAAATTGTTACTTTGATACAGAACAAAAAAACAGGAATAAAATCGCTAGAATAATGGATAGAGATAATATTTTAGCACAATTTAATATTTTGGCCAGATTTTGGGAAACCATGATATCACACAGGTCGAAATAAATGAATAGCCAATACTCTCTCTCTCTCTCTCACACACACGTTGCAGGATGGTAGGAAAATAATGAAATGGCCAGAAGCCTGTAACTCTAAATGATAGTATAATGACTGGAATACTGAAATAATTTAACTGGACAGGACAAAAATAAAACCAAGTAACAGAAGGGGAAAAATTGTCGAAATGGGGGGGAAATATTGGAACGTAAAAAAACAAAAATGAAAGATAAAAAAAACTGTAACTATCAGACAAAACACGAAATGACCAGAATATTGTGGTGATGATATACAACTGGACAAAACTATGGAAAGGCTAGACTTTTGAAACCATGATAAAGCTAGGACAAATTATGAAATGTCCAAAATATTACTAGACAGGACAAAATGAAGGGTTAGTACTGTCCATTAATAGTCAAAGGAAATAAATCCCTCGTCTATGTCTATTATTCCTCTAACTTAACAACTATGCCAACTTAAACCTATCAGCAAACAAACATATCCATTAGTAAGACTTGTAAAATATAAACCAAACATCAAAAGCAATACCAAACCCATGTATTAATTTATTAATCCAAATACCCAATTAAATAAATACCAATCAGTTAAATAATGTTACCCATGTATAATTACTCATCCAGAACCCAATTACTATACATAAAAATCCATTAGTAAAAAAAATGATACCCAAATTCAAAATGCTGACTCACCACAGATCCAAAATTTGTGTTAGAAACAGAGAGAAATAAATTCACCCCAACACCACAAATTCTAGTTCTCATTAAAGAGGCCGTATAATTCTTTCTCCTCAGCCTGGCCCAGAGTTTAGTCCTTTTTCAGCTCATTTCACATAGCTCGGTTACAGGAAAAGGCTATGCTATGGATCTACATCCATTGCACAGCACTTCTTCATGACCAGCATTCTTGTGTTAATCTACAGCTACAACTCAGCGAGTAGTGGCAATTGTAGGTCAAGTTAAACAAGTACAGTACATCAATCAATTAACCTTTGCTAGTGCATTCCTTTGGTGACTTTATGCAGACTAACACCACATAATTTTCCTTAACTGGGAATGTCCTTCAATCAACCAATCCTTTTGCTGGTAGGGATGCATTTCGGAACTTGTTTAGGGTAACACAAGACAATTTTTTTTTTTTTTTTTTAATGCAAGGAAGAAGGAACCAAAGGCCACGGGCCTGCATACTGTTCCTTCAGCTGTTTCTCATATTCGTGGATATCTCTTCTGGTGATGGTATTGAACAAATTCTAATGAAGCATATGTTGAAATGTGGAGTGAAATTTGCACCAATATTACTGAGACAGATTATTCCATGTTATTTATATATTACAAGTTTTCTCTTCTTCAAACTGTAAATCTTTTCAAATGCACAGGTACTTCACCAATGCATAATCAAAATGGAAACACGTCACTGTGAAACAAACGTCTTGGCAAGGAGTAACCAAGTAAAACACACAAACACAATACTCTCTTCCACAAACAACTAGTGTTAGCTGAGAATTATGGAAAATCACACTACATAAACAAGCCACTGGGGTCTAGGGAATGAAAGTCAGGTCTGAAATTCAGTGGATAAACTACAATAGCGGGAGAAGCAGGGGTGGGAGGGAGGGATGGCCATAAATGTTTCAAGTGGAGCTCCGTCAGTCTGAGAATACCTTTATTTGGGCAGAGCTGGGCAAGTTTATTCAGCTTACAAGATCCTTATGGGTGAAGAGGTTAAATCCCTTAAAATACAAGTAAATATGTGTCTGTCATTTACCTGTAATTCTGGCAGTCACCCAAGGGCTTCAATCACCTACGAAGAAAGCTCCCATTGTGGTTTCAAAACATTTCAAAAAATTTCTCTATACCCTGTACAAATGAAAGCAATATTCAAGAAAGCCTCATCAACAAAAGAGTTATGGGCTATTCACGTCCCCTTCACTGTCTTCCCCATCATCTCACTGTGAAATCTCCGTCACTCTCACCCTTTTCAGCATTCATTTTGTTGTTCACTGGCCCCAGCTTTGTCTACTAAGGGATGACCAAATACTGCTTTTGATTATATCTAAATGATCAGAGTAACATTCTACTGATCCATCATCCATTCCTTCATTATCCCCAGTGTGGAGGTCTGGGGCTGGGCTAACAAATCCTGATATTTACAGTGCATGTCTAGTCACTTTCCCCTGAGTGGCATTATGTGAGCAATAACCTCCACCATCCCTTACACGTAAACTCTCACGGACCATGTCTACTTGGAGTGCCTTACTTCACTACACCACTAGGCATCTGAGTAACTCATACTTACTGTAAAATAACCTCAGCCTGGACAGACATTTCATACTGACTGTAAGGAAATAAACTAAGACTACCATGAACAAATTACCGGTATATACCCACCTAAATCCGCTGCAGCAGTCCAAATGTAAACAAACTTACAATGATTCGCTGGTGGTGGAGGTGATGTCATTCAACCTTGGCCAGCTGGATTGAACTGGATGCTGCCTAGTCTAAACCGCTGAAGTCCAGATTTATAAAACCTAACCTAAATATATCTACCGAACACAACTAAACCAAACCAATTTTATCTATCCTTCCTCTATCCCAACCAAATCCAATCAAACTTCAACCTACCTTACCTCCATCAGGCCAGCCAAGCTGAACTTAATCATGCCTACCCACAGCGAACCAAACCAAACCAAACTTAATCTAGTGTGACCTAACGTAACCAACCCTTACATAATCAAACCTAACCAGATACCTGTCCTGCTTTGACATAATTGGCAAAACTCAGCCTTCACAAGATATTAAAAATTTTGCTTCAATATCCTGCAGAGGAAAACATAAAACTAAACATAAAACACAAAAAAACACACAATAAACTTAGTACACTGATATGAATTTACCTGGTAATTTAAACTTTGCCTATCAATTCTAGCCTAATCAACACCCAGATCCAGACAAATAAAAAATATATAAATAGGGACCTTGATTTACCCTGGCATATCTAAGTTTCAAGAGCTGGGCAAAAATAAATAATAATAATAATAAAATAATAATAATAATAATAATAATAATAATAATAATAATAAAAAAAGGTAAAAAAAAGTGTTGACTCACTTGAGGGCGTTAGGTGCCGATGTGACCCGTGGGAATGCCCGTGATGATGGTGGCGGCATCAGCTGTCCGTCGTCACTCAGCGTACCCTCCAGACTGGTGGCCATCCGATCCGTTGACCGTTCCATGCGGTCCGCCCCTCGTTCCAATGACCGGTCCATCAGCCCCATCCGGTCCACTCGTTCCATCATGCCCTGACTGGCACTGCGGTCCAACCCTGCTAGTACAGGTAACAGTTCGTTTACATTTACTTGGCTTAGATTTTTGTCCTTTTGCAGCTCAACAGTAAAAAAAAAAAAAAATAGCAATGATAAAGAAATAATGCTATGGCTCTACATCCTTTGCACAGCTCCTCTTTGTGACTAGTGCCTTATTCCAGTGTTATTCTATTGTTATAACTCAATGTACAGGAGAGACAGGCAGCAATTTTAGGCCAGGCTGAAGTGAAAAGAGTATAGTAGCCTTCATACCCTCTTGAATCCAGCTGACATTCTTTTTATTCTATTTCTATTTATTTTTACTGAACTTACAGGAAAATTTTAAATACCAGAGGGTTAGATAGAGGTTTCACTGACACCTTCACTAGAAAATCTCCCCAAAGAAAATAAAAACAACATAATACACCATCGGATTCAAAATTTTAAACAGATTCCTTTTCCAGATACTCAAATTTACATGATGTCCATTACATACAAAAATACTTATGTTCCTCAAGCCTTGCCTCTCGTGCTTGTCTAAACTTTAACTCAGGACTACTGGTGTTTTCCTGGTTTAAATATACATGGCTGGGAGGATTTTTTACTTTATTTTTTCTAAAACAGGAAAGAACAAGGAACCAAAGGCCAGGAGCCTGGAAAACTGTTCCCTCCAAGAAAAAATAAAAACAAAAGATAAAACAGAGAGCCAAATTAACAATCCGTTCACTGGAGAAGTATCAATTTTTACAGGTTTTGTTCCGTTTCATGTTAAGTAAAAATATGTTATGCAGCTTTGGCAAGTTTAACTAACGTAATTTGGTTCATTAATTTTAACTTGATATTTCTGTTTTTTTTGAAGCATATTTTACACAGCCCACTCCTACAATGAGACAAAATTTTTAGCTCTACATCCCTTCTATATGATTTTGAAACTATATTCCTGCGTAAATCTTCTGTTACACCTGAGTAATTACAAATGGCAGTGTTGGGCCAAGTTAAAGTAAACGGGGTATGGGATGCTACCTGTACGTTCCCCGCTGACTCTATCCTGCAGGACTTTAACCGAGCCGGCAGAGAGTCGATCCGCGGCTGCCCCCGTGTCAGTGCCGCTGCTGCCGTTGCCATTCCGCTCGGTGGTGACGGAGGTAAACAACATATCCTGTGTGGTGGCTGCCTTGCGCCGCGCCTTGTCACGCCTTTGGAGCGAGTCGGAGGAATAGATGACGCTTGTGGCAGTGGAGTCAGGCAGGCTGGGTGGCGAAGGGAGAGAGGGACCGAGGGGCAAAGGGAAGGAGAGAGGCAGAGAGAAGGATGGATTGTCAGGAAGAAAGTACAAAGAGAAAGAGGAATGAGGGGGAGGAAAAGGGAGAAGAGAAGGAAGTATGTACAGGAAGAAGAGAGAGAGAGAGAGAGAGAGAGAGAGAGAGAGAGAGAGAGAGAGAAACACAACACAACACAGAGTTACGGAGTTAATGAGCGAGATTACAAAACAAGAGAGTTACCAGACAGAAAGACGAAGAAACAGGCAGATTACGAAGGCCATAGGAGTGGAAGCAGATTAATCGGGAGACCAAACAATGTAAAAACACAATAAAACATGGGAATAAAACATAAAAAAAAACAGACATACGTTTTAACATCACATACATAAATATTTACAAACAGAGGAATAATTTGTAAATGCATTAAAGGTGATCAAAGCAACATGCAGGGTTCAACACACATACAAATATAGGTGTACATGCATGTGAGAGAGAGAGAGAGAGAAGAGAAATGGAGAGAAAGGAGACAAGAAGAAAACAGAAATGGAGGGAAAGATAAAAGGGAAGGAATGGAGAAAACAGATATTAAGATAAGAGGAGGAAGAGAAAGCAGAAGAGAGAAAAGAAAGAGCAATTGAGAGAGAAAGAGAGCATAAAAACAGAAAGAGAAATAAAGAACAAATAATTGAGGGATGGAGTGAGGGATGGAGGGAGGGAGGGAGAGAAGGGAGAGAAAAAACAATATATAATGAGTCAACATGCTTCTACAGGGCAGTATTCTTCTAAGCTTAAAGGAGGCTCCCTAACACCTCTTTCTTAGTGGTTTATTCCTCACGTTATAGAAAATCCTCAGTAAAAGTCGAAAATGTGCTTCAAAATTTTGCAAGTTTTTTTCATACCACTGATATTTTTAACTGGAGGATGAGATGAAGGGATGGAGTGGAGAGGTATATGAGAGAGAGGGGTGTGTGAGCTGGGGGGAGGTGAGATGAAGGGATGGAGTGGAGAGGTATATGAGAGAGAGGGGGGTGTGAGCTGGGGGGAGGGCAGTGAAATGGCAGGGGACAGGGTGACATAGAGGTGATTTGTTTGTGGCCACCCCTTACAGGATTAAGGTGTCTGGCAGTAGATAGATAGATTATTATTATTATTATCATTATTATAACTGTATTATCATTACCATTATTATTATTTTTATTATTATTATTATTACTTTTATTTTACTTTTACCGCAGTAGGGTGTCATAAGTCTTAATATATTCTGTGCTGTGAACAAACAAAGTAATGATCTCAGTCAAGGCTCCTTATGGCGAAGGAATTAGTAAAGGCCACATCTAAACCCAGCTCAGAATCTCTCTCCTAAGCTATAAACATTCATCTAAAGGTCACAAGAATAAAAATTTGAAAATACCATCGTCCAAATGTCAAAAAATATTAAACGAGAATATCACTGCTGTAGGTGGAGATAAACTGGTTAGGAAAAGACGTTAGGGAGCCTCATATCATAACTACAAAATGGCCACACTTTAATATAACTCCAGCTATATTAAGTCCTCTTTAGAAGTCACCTCTTTAGACAGATTTTGGGCATCAAATCTATAGTAAATTTATTTCATTTCATTTTAAACTAGAGAAAAAAAAACTATTGTAGTTCTACGAGTACCTATAAATCCGATTTCCTATCCACCCCCCCTCCCCCAAGTTACAGCAACAATTGAAAAAGAAAAAAAAAAAGTGATATTTTGCATGGCTACCTTAAAAAGTTGTTATTTTTCAACATTACCTTAAAAAGTTGATATTTTGCAACAGCACCTTTAAAAAGTTGTGATATTTTGCAAGACTACCTTAAGAAGTTGTAATATTTTCCAACACTCCTAAAAAGTTGTGATATTTTGCAAGACTACCTTAAAAAGTTGTGATATTTTGCAACACAACCATAACTTTTAAAGAGGACTGACAGTAACTAAATTCAGCAAAAACTCGGCGTGCACAGACCAGAGCTAACCCAGGTGACACGCTTCAGAGCCCAAGCGCAGGGAAACATAGCCTGTGGGGGTCAAACATAGCCAAACTACACAT
>JAGKTI010019335.1:0-17057 GCA_018397915.1 Birgus latro | reverse complement strand
CCACCACCACACCATCTCCACATAAAGTTAAAATTATGCTTTTCCAGTCTGACAAACATTCAATGGTTGTTTACACTTTTACCTGCACTCAAAATGTTACAATACACCTGACAACGAACTGCTGTGACTATTGAAGTGAAAAATACGAAACACGAAACTATACCTCACTCCAGTTAAGTACCGTGGAGGCTTATTTATCATGCAAATTATTTAAGATCTTGGCAAATACAGACCTGAAAAAAGACGTAACACCTACACTTCACCTCACCATCCTCACACGCCCACTACCCCATTAATCCTTCTTTCTTTCCCCCACATACTAACTCAGACAACTTTGCCATATACGGTAAAGTAAAAGAAAAACTGTGTCATGTATAAACTGTACAAAGAGAATACTGAGATGAGACTAGCCCCTTCAAACATGTAAGGTCGTTCCCATTAAGTTTTTGATGCTCACAGACGATATTGGTCAGCTTAGACTACTCGAACTGCAAAGGTTGAAAATATCCTTAATCATTTCTTTATTATAAGGTCTTTTTCTTCTGTGCTGCTCAAAATCGTCTACACAGGAAAAAATACAGGATGTCCGAGTGTCTGAAGTGTCTGGAACCAATGGTATATTTTTACTTTACAGGTACAAAATGGTATAAACACTGGACAAAAGGGTGAATTTAGTCGTCCTTAGTGATCGTCAAGGAGGCGTATGCTGTAAAAATAAAAGACAGTCATTTTCGGGGGAGAATTACCGAGGTTTGTGCTGACGATCCCAATATGCTGATTAGATTCCAATTAATCATGATACAGCGACTCAGAAATTCCGTGGAGCGTCAGGGTGGACACGTGGAACACATACTTTATATAAGAGTAGACACAATATATGCAATACAACATACGTATAGTAAATCCCATAGGATCCAGACTCTCAGAACACCCTGTAAATATTTAAAAGGACGCCGAATGGAAGGATTAACATATTAGTGGCATGACCTCGCTCGACTTCTATCAGTTCCTCCCTGGTACACTCAGTCAATGAAGTAAAGGTGCACATTCCACGCGAGACAAGCCCACGCAACAGACTGTGGACACTGTAAAATGCTCGTTGATCTTTCCCACTTTCGCAGATTTACTGTCGTGTACCTTTATCTGTCTATATCCGTTATCAGCCCACAAATGGTCCAATGCAGAACAGGAGGGACGAGTGATAACTATAATCAACCCTTGCTCATCCCAGCGAGTACAAATGGGGGAAGGATGTGTGTACAAATAGTGATGCATGTCACAGTCTGTGTTGTAACAGCTGTTTTTGAGTGTGAGAGTCAGTATATTCCATCGGTACAACAAGCGGGTTACGAACATTTGCAAAGTATATGAAAGAGCATACCTAGCACCGACTTTTAAATGTCCGCCGCGGCTTGAGTCTGAACCCTACACTCATGTAATACGCATCGGGAGACGAGCAGTTAACCAACAAAATCATTACGGCACCTACTTTCACAAGGATGATCTGTAACACTTACTTGTGATATTTCCTATTCTATCCAGTGTAGGTAATGGATTTATAATGCACATTCACATGAAATTAGTTTAATCTTCCACGGACATCACGAGCTTTACTGATCATTTAGGATACCATCAAACTCCGATGCAATACTTTCTTGATCATCTGTACCATCATTCCACCTACCTGACTACAAATTACATTACGTACAACAGCCAGACGTACTTTTATTTCATTACTATTCTGATGTAACAACTTGTCACCTCGGTCAGTTCCAGGTTCCTATGCCACCATATCTAATGTTCTTACCACGAACAGGGCACTTAGGGCTGGAATAAATAACCACTGATACGGATATTAATTCACTATGAGATTTTGAAACACGACAACGTTTTATAACGCCTGATTAATCCATTCTGGAACTGGAAATTATTTACAGATGCTTCCACGAGAGATCGTGAAAAATGAAACCATGAAATTATTGTTTATTCTCAACAGTCATATATATGATACTGAGTTACAAGTGATATATGGACGTTTTATTTTCTAGGAACTGGAGATTAACAACAACGATAAATCAGATACGAGCCACAATTATTGAGTTTATTCTCCTTTCGAAAGAGACTTAGTTATTACGGTATGTAGAGAAATATTACTCTTACGCCATTTTACCTAAGCTTGTTCTTGACGTTGCTTGCCTATACCGGTAAAAACACTTATATTAAATGAAGCCAAACTATTATGCATAAATTAACGCTCAAACAAAGCATCTTATTATCAGCAACCAGCTTCCAATCCCATCATACACACAGGTACTGACCAGTGTGATTACAAATATCCAATTCAATATCCAGCCGTACAGTAAAAATATTTCTGTCCACTTACCTTGAGGACCTGAACATACGGCATTACAGGAAATACATATACATGGAAAGATATTGGATTTGTTGATAGGACATGGGAATACAAGTGAGAAAAAATGATCTGATTAGATTACCTACACATTTCTAAGGACCTTGACGGAACTTAAATCTGAAACTAAAGCAACTAAATATTCAAAACTGCCGGTAAGTGTCGATCTAACTCTGGAATAAAAAAAATAAAAATAGCAATAATAATAACGTTCTACTCACCATTGTAGAGATCCTCCTCCAGGGGGATAAGCAGGGGAATCACCACGTTCACTGCCATCTTCCCTCACTTCCTTTCGGTTTCACAACTTTCTTATTTGTTCACGACCCTCTGAGATTCCTTGCCACTTCACGACTCAAGTTCTCAATATGTTTTTTTCCTCTGGAAGTTTTTATAGTTCTGATACTTGTCTTTCCAGCTGTGTTACGTGCGCTTAATGAAAAGTTCTAATATGTCTGAGCACCATCACTTACAAGACAACTCATGTATGGGAAGTTGTTCATTGTATCAGTTATTCGGTATATCATGAGGCAAATTCTCTGGTATTCACCGAGTTATGCACTAGAGGTCCCTAAAGTTGAAAAGATTTTATTATGACAAAGTTTAAATGTTTTGATCTGGTATGGGTAGTGCGTTTCACAGCAATCTTGTCAAAATTTATCAAACCTCTCAAAAAGATAGATGAGTTCCACAGATTACTTTTATATTAGGCTTTGTTTCATGTGCATTTACAGTTTTCACCCTTTCAGTACACTTAATTTATTGATTTCTGGCTATATATGTTCGTTATCTGAAGCAATCACCTTGTCAGTCAACAGGGTTAATCCTCCACTTAATGCATAAAAACACTCGTCACCAACAGCTTTCAGAAAATATATGACAGTGGACTGTTACTGCATACACTTATACTGGCACTTCGAGACTGCCCCTGGGATGTGTGGGGCAGCGTGGTGTGCAGTGGTGGGTGGAACTCAGCAAGGAGCAATAAGTCGCACACAGGAACACCCCCAGCGGCACTAGGCTGTCCACTCAGGCAACAGTCACGTACGGATTCCACTTTTTATTGGCTGGAGTTTCTTCCGAGGCAGCCCAGGCCACCGTCCACTTGGGCGCACCTGCAGGGAAGAAAGGAGACTTTGATTTTATAAGCTGGATTTTACCGTCAGTCAAAGAAGGAATATTTTATCATCGTCATCGCCATTCTTCTCCCCTTCGCTCTCCTGATAACAGTTTTCGTTACTATAACAATAACAACAACAGCAACAAAAACAAAAAAAACAACAATGTAATCATCACCATCATCACCAACAGCAGCACATCTCAAATTCGTTTTAGAATTATGGTAGATTTTGTATAGTTAAAATCAGAGGTAAGAAAAATAATCATCAATCCCCACTGAAAGTTAATACACCGATATACAGTCAGTAACAAAACTAGTAATACTTGGAGGTGCGAGCGTCCTGGTTCACCACTTCCAAGTCTTTTCACCCTGGCTAAACACAGCAACTATCAGGGAACAACTAAATTTCTCCTCCGCCAGAACTCAAGTGTGTTTAGTGTAAGGGCGTGGATGGAACACAGGACGTGGGTACAGTGCATTCTCATACTTTTCCTGCCAGGTCTAAATTCTGTCTAGGAGCCATATTATTTATAAAAAAAAAAAAAAAAAGGGCTATGTGTGGACAAAACCCTTCTTTTTTAGTATAATTTCTGAAACACGAGATAATAATGGCCTGTCTATCTGTCGCTGTTTACTACACTCTATAAAATGCAAGATTATCACACCTAACAATCACAGGTGTTCCATAAAATAACATAAAACAATCTGAATATTGCTTAAACCTTTGTGCACTCAGTTTTAATACGACTGAGACTCTAGCAGGGTGTCAAGTTGTGTCAGAGAACTGTGGAAGTATTCTTGTTGCTGACACTTTGCATTATGTGCCCAAGAATCAATACACAGATAAGTACACCCAAATTCCCAATGACACGTACCTTCTTCAGGTGAGTGTACATATCTTATAGGGAATTTGTGTAGCCAGAGATTTCATGAAAACCGTTGGGAATTCGTGAAATGAGTTTAAATTAGGTTGGATTAATTTAAGTTAGGTTAATTTAGATCGCGGTTAGGTTAGGCTGGGATAATCTAGGTTAAGTTTAGGTTAGGTTGGGTTAGGTTAGGTTAGGTTAGGTTATTTTAAATATTAAGTTATGTTAAGCGTTCATATGAATTAACTTATCCTAACCTACCTAACTAACCTAGCCTAACCTAACCTAAACTTTACCTAGATTATCCCAGCTTAACCTAACTGCAGCCTATACTAACCTCTCCTTAATTAACTCACTCAAATTTACTCATTTCACGAATTCCCTGGGGATTTCGTGAAATAACTGGTTACACAAATTCCCCCTGTAACATACAGTATACAGTATATATATTACATTATGGCGCCTGGTGGTTTAGTGGGCAATTAGAGCGCTCTGATCGGATTGAGCTTGTGCAGGTTTATATCCAAGGGGTGGTCTGGGTTTACTGTTCACGTAATGCCACTCAGGGACGAGTGAGATTGGTCACTCTCATCTTAAATGTCAGGACCAACTTGCCTAGCCCCAAGCTCCTACGCTCCTCATGGGGCAACACTGGATTAGATGATGGTGATGATTACATATACCTCCTTTATATCCGGTAAGTGATATAAACTTGTTCTTTTATGAGTACTGCAAAATATGATTACTTTGTGATTTAATTTATGATCCATAATAACTGTCTCCTCAAATAATGGTTGTCTTCGCCAATATTACCTCTTAAATTACTGGACAGAAGGCGCCAACTCGTTAACAACAGTGCAATTAACCCTCTCATGGTCGGACAACTCTAGTATTCTGATTTCAGGAAACGTCAGATGAAGATATTTTGCTGAGAGGAGTGTCACTGGAGCCTACGAGTGCTAAGGAAAACAATCACTACGCTAGGTCACGAGCCAGTAACTTTTTTGCCAACGACTGCTCTATACTCCTGACTGTTACCTCGCCTCTGCTTCATCCCACGGCAGTAATTCTTCTGTCATCCTCGATACTCGTTTTTGATAACTTACACGACTTTCTGTACATAAATCCCTACAGAAATTTGTGTTCATATATTGCTACAACGTTTGAGTTGTAACTTTTGTTATGGATAACTAAGTAAAAAAAAAAAAAACTTTATTCATGGGAGGCTTAGTTACGGGAGATTGCTCAGAGCACACGTATATATCACTCACTCACACACACACACACACACACACACACAAACACACACACTGAATTAAGCAAGACAAATGCACATGCTTCAAGGTTCCGCCCGTCTGACATATAAAAATGTAACAAGACTGATGTGGGTATATATCGTTCATAGATTTTTATGCCTGTAATGTCAGGAGTACGATGTGTGTGTGTGTGTGTGTGTGTGTGTGTGTGTGTGTGGAGAGAATCATAGTGTTACGCAAAGTTACAGATATATACACATCACTCAAACTAAACGGTCCTACTGAGGAGCTTTGAACTAAAATCTAACAGGAAATTTACTTACAAACGAGACAAGAAATAAGTGGAGGACAGTGCAACAGAAAGGGTCTCCACTCCACCATCTCCAAGCTTCACCTGATTACGGTTACGTGGAGCGACATTTGAGAGAGTGAATAGCCCTTTTTACTTATAGCATCACGCCTCTTAAATATCAATGGATCTTTAGACACAGGGAGAATGTGTTATCATTTTATTCTGCTCATCCATGGCCTGATGTTTCCGAGGTGATCTCAACAGACCTCCAAATATTTAAGCTTTTACGAAATGATGCCCATTCTTGTGATGATACTCCAACTTCCCACCCCCTCCCTCCTCGTAGTTCCTGGTCTCTCATTGCTCATTTTCCTTCAGTCACCTTAGTCTTTTACGATTCCTGGGTATATGGTAAAACACTGTACAATACTGTCAATGATATCAGGAAAGTACTTCGAGAAACACTGATTTCTGAACTAGGTGAACGCAAAAGCGGTGACTCCATCGGCAGCATACTCTTTCCACCATGCATATGCCTGAAGTCACAGTTCGAACCCACAATTCAGCGACCATTAAAATTGAATGTTGGTAGTATGCCCTTTAATGAGCTTGCATATAATCGTACACTGGTCGGTATACCAACTTCATATACATACTAATTCAGTACATTGACAGCCATTACAACGCTTAATTACATGCATCAACCCTCCTGCAGTCACCCCTTCCCTATTCTTTAATCGCCAGCATCGGAAGGGTTCATTTTGGGTATTGCTCTCTCCGGCGAGAAGGCCCGGACCTGCACTGAATCCAATATAAACTTACACACACTTACAGATTAAAAGAAAGGAGGGATAAAAAGTATCAACTAGAAAGGAATAATATCAAAGCTGGTATGAGACTGTGTGCCTTTCCAACACTGCCACTGTCGTCAGAGTTTAACGGAGTCGTGTCGAACATTAGAACCTCACTAAGCCTGGGATCAGTGGCAGGCCGGCCCCATAAACCAGACACCAACACTGGCAAGGCATGAAATGGTCACAGCTGCCGATATTCTGTTGTATTGGACGTCTGACGCAGATCTGTTTAACTTAAACCGTTTCAATACAATGGGGTCTGTTTGTTGTATTAACGCTATCTTTTGACAATAGTTTAATACTGTGGAGATTTCTCTTGAGTGTTTAGATATTGCCTTCATTAATCTCTTCACGCCTAGAAGCCCTCTCGAAGCTTATTAAAATCGATTGGTGGTAGGAAGACTTAGTAATAAATACGCCATCGTGTTGGAGATATGAAATAATTAAAGTTTCGTACATCTAATGTATAATTATTACAATTTCATCGTCTCTACAACGTTACTGTGCCTTATTAGTAACTCTAGCTTGTTAAAAAATGTAGGGGGTGGTCGATTTCCACTATGAACAGATTTAACTTCGTACACTGATTATTTAAATTCCGTTTCATATACAATACTTGCCATCAGCTTTTCTCTCACATACTGTTACCTTCTTTTATCAACAGCCACATCCACAAGTGCACATCCACTACAAAACACCTTTCACATACCGTACAAACACAATTACACATAGAATAATTTTCACCCCCATACATGCACACCAAAACATCGAAAACCACATCCTAATACATCCATCACAATACCTCCACACCCACCACACAACACTAAAATCCACCACATCACCACCACAAAACATCCACACTCATCACATCACTTCCACACCCACGACAGTACCTCTATATCCACCACCCCACAGTACCTCCACACTTACCACACCCATCACACCACCGCACTCCCCGCACCTACATCAAGGCCATCACATCCGCCACACCCTACACATCCACCACCACCACCACCACACCCTCCACATCCACCACACCAGGCCCTTCATATCTATTACCACCAACAAACCCTCCAAATCCACCACCACCACACCTTCCACATCTAACACCACCAAACCCTCCACATCCACCACCACCACACCCCCATACCCCAAACACCATATTCACTACTCCCACCACATCCATCCCAAGGCCTCCACACTCACCATATCCACGTTACCTCTACACCCACAAGGAAAATGTGGCATCAGTCACAAAGAAGCGCAATGAAAAGTATTATCGAATTCTGACACTCAACACTGGGAAATAAATTGCAAAAAGACGAAAATCTCTAGGTTTGAATCCCGGCTGGGGCAGGGAAGATTAATAATCAGAATTTCATTAAAGCAGACTTTGATTTTTCACAGGACCCACCGACATGTCATAAAAACACCCCCGCTAATACCAATACACCAGTCCTGTATAAGACAAGCCTGGCACGTATTCAATATGGACGGTGGGTGTTAGTGAAAAAGATGTGACACGTAAAAACACCCCCGCTAATACCAATGCATCAGTCCTGTATGAGACAACCCTAGCATGTATTCAATATGGACAGTGAGTATTAACGCCTTCGTGGTGGCATGTGAAGATTATGGTATGTAGGATGACAGCTGGGCCTCACAGGACGGGCTTAAAAAAAAATAAAAAATAAAGTAATCGCCAAACCCGACCTCTTCTGTCTTCGTCTCGTTAAAATTTCTGCCTCAAGGTTTCCGTTTTCTGCCATTAATATAAATGTTTACGGCACCGCTTCCCACACGCCCACGAAACAAGGGGGACGGGGTGCGGGGCGAGGCAGTTAGGCATGAGGGATTGCAGGGGATTGGAGAAGCGAAGGAAAGGAGGGTCGGTAAATGGAGATAAATCCGAGGGAGAATGATTGAGACAGGCGTTATGAAAGATGAAGACGGTGAGGGAAATGGAGATGGATGTAAAATGGAGATGAGGCGGCAGGGGACGCAATGGGAAAGGGGGGGTATGAAAAGGGAAGATAGATTTATCCGTGAATAATAGAGTGGGAATTGGAGGACAGAACTAAAGTAAGCAAACAATGGCTAACTCTGGGCTAGTAACAATGAATGACGCTAAAATACTTTCGTGTTCTTTTGCGGCAGAAGTAGTGGGCAATAACACAATACATGACACTGTTGCGGCTGGTGAACAGGTCGTGAACAGGTCTTGAACATGTCTTCTTGTTAACTCTCTCACGGTTGAATCTTACGTAATTAATTATCACTTACACCTGATGAATTTATTTAACGACAGTGGAACCTAATAATGTACTGGTATTACTGTTAGAGTGGTAGTTTCATGAGCAGGAAAATTCTAGGGTTCTCTTCCGTCTTAGCCAAACGATTTTATTCATCAGAGGCTGGGATACAGAAGCCTGAATGTGTTAAGGTATTGAAAATCCCCAGTAAAAACAAGACATGGATGGAACAATAAGCGTTTAGGTATAGAAGGAAGAATATGAAGAGGAAAGTATAGGACAGAAGGCGCTTTATAATCACAAGCAGAGGTTTAAAAAAAAGAAATAATGTAAAGATTATGTTTTGGCAAGCAAGGAAGGGAATAGGAATAACAGGCACATAAAGATGGTGACTGTTTTACGGCCACAGGAGGGAATACAAGAAAGACGAGGAAAGTGTAAAGAAGTGATAAGAAAAAAAAATGCCGGACGCTAGGGAGGAAAGACATTGCAAGTTAAATGAGCTCCCGCAACACAGGCACAGGAGCGGGGCGGGGAAGATGAGGTTGGGGAGGGGAGCACCGGAAAATGGAGTGATGAAAATGCAGTTCACCAATTCCGCGTGATATTTCTGGAAAAGATTTTAGGATTGTAAGGTTTTTACGTTCAAGAGGAAGGATAATTTTCTGTACATCAACATACTGCCTAATCCAAGAGCTGACTCAAGGTACCGTCAACATACTTGTAACTCCACCTCACTCCGGTCATGACAGAGCTATTCCCGTCACTTCCCGCCACCCCTCCATTTGCCTCCCATGTACTGTACTTCTCTACGCCATATCGTCTTTAAATAAACTGTAAATTTTAGGAGGCAAAATCACGGACTGAGAGACTACACTGATTAATTTGTATAATAAATGCGAAACTTTAATATTCCGCTCTCGAAGGAACACGATCTTGACTTGGGAAAAAATTTTATACTTTATTTCTTGTTTTATATTTTATTCATATTTAGAGATCACAAAACATCTATTAATCTGAGGTAACCTAATCAGAAAAAGTAGAGTGACTGATGCGGGCAAACTGAGTAAACTTGGTAGCGTGAAAAAAAAAAGTAGAATATTTCGAAGACTGTGTTGAAAAGACTTTCGAATATGTATTATGGGGCATTGCTTTCATTTAAATCTAGATGGATACCCACAAAATACCAAATAAAAAAATGAATGTTTGAGAAGGAGATACCAGAAGAAAATACCAATAAAGAAGGACGTTTGAGGATATACCAAAAGAAAATACCAATAGAGGAGGATGTTAGAGAAGATACCAGGGTAATTTTTTCATTTGTAATTTTACAGGCTTTGGCCATGGATTTGACAGCCCCTTCCCTTATGTCTACCTGTCTTCTTACATGCAGCATATCTTTACATTTCACCATTTGGGTGGAGATAACTCATGTCCATACCGACCGAATAAATGCTACGGCTGTCTCACTGAGGATTAATGCGATGGTATTAGCTTGGGTAGTGTATGGCATGTCAGTGGGTCTTGTGGCAGGTCACCAAGGCCTGCTTTCACAAATTTCACATAATCAGACTTCCCTACTTCAGCCTGAGATCGAACTACAGTCTTTTTGAACAGCAGACAAGTTCTCCAACAATTACCACCATTCACTTTATGCCCTGAGGAGGGTTTCAGAAATTTAGAATGGGGTGATAAGAGTTTACACAGACGGTGAGCTGATCAATAACTATATGCTACACTGCCCAGTACAAAATATACGGTACAAGAATCGATGGGCGAGCTAATAGGGTCAGCCTGAGAGTTGATACTATGATGTTTATGGGAAAACCACAGTTCTGTAAATTAAAAACGTTCTGCTCTTTCCAGTACGTATTGATGAAGACAAGGAGACGTATTTAACAGGAATGGAATGAATAGCTTTTGGCAAACCAGGTAATATTACCAAAAACAGCAGTATTCCTGTTTATTTCCTCTTTGACAAATCGATGGAAAGTATGAAGCCAAACAAAATATTTAGAACTATATATAACCCAGTAGCGAGGGAGACATGGAAAGGGTGATTAATGTCTATCACAATGTCTCCTGGATAAGACAAAAGGCAAAAATGTGCAAATTATCATCACTAATAAGAAAATAAAGAAAAAAAGAGATATAGAAAGGAAGAAAGAAAGGGAGAAAGAAAAGGTCTTATGAGATATCACATCTTTCGTAGCAAAATTCACATGAATATTCAGGTTAGCAGATTAGCAACCCATGGATGGAGCACAAGGAAGCTTACAACAAACAGGTCGAGTGAGGCCTTCGTTCCGCTTTGAATTCTCACACTAATAATGATGATGATGATGATGATGTAAAACCACAATACATCGCTAAGAACCTGCCTCACTTAACTTGCTCATTATCCATCGTATTCAACTGATCGATTATTTGCCCATAACCATCAAAAGTTATTTATTTAACAAGAAAGGGAACTTTATCCTTCTTAACAACCTCTCATATACACACCTCTTTCAAATGCTTATTCTCACTTCGGCCACCACCTGTTACCTCTCCTGCCTCCCTCATCTACTCGCCTCCCACACCCACCTGCCTCTCAATCACCTGCCTCTCTCCTGTCTCTCAATCTCACCTGCCTCGCCACCCACCTATTGGTTTCCTTTCTTCATTCACCTGTCTCGCTGCCCAAACCCACCTGTCTTCCACACCCACCTGCCTCGTCCCCACTTCTCTCACGTCCTCGCTCCTCACGCACCTCCCGCCGCAGACAAAGCAGTTTTAAGCATCAAGTCATTACAAGTGGAACATTGACAATTTCTGAGATCCCCCTACTGGTTGAGGGAGCGAGGGTAAGGCCGTTTGGTCTCTTCTGCTCGTGGTCTCGTCCTCGCACGCCGGTTCTGATCTCGCTGCTGTCTAATTTTATCCTAACGACGCTAGTTCTGTTTTATCGCAGCACTGTCTGAAGCATATCCTGCCACTCCCTATATTAAATTACACTGTCTATAGTTGATCCTTTACCCCACCACTGACTCTAAATTATCCAAATAGTCTTTAAATTACCCAAAGTCTGTAAATTATCCAACCACTATCTCTAAATTATCCAACCACTGTTTCTATATTATCCAACCACTGTCTCTAAATTATCCAACCACTGCATTAACTACCCAACCACTGTCTCTAAATTATCCAATCCATCTCTGCATTATCCAACAACTATATCTAATGTAATCCAACGCTGTCTCGAAGAAGGATTAGATAAAGGATTACTGACCACATGGAGGTTATTAAAGCAGACAGTCAGTTTATGCTTCGGTCTTTTCCCCACATTACGACACGCAACCACCGAATTCACAATCTAGGTCCCTATTTCAGTTCTTGGTAAAATCAGACTGGAATAAGTGTCTCGAATTTAACCTGTCTCATCTTCCTCACTGTCGTACCATTTTCTATGCCCTAACGTCAAGCCCTGGAACCAAGAGGGGAAACTATTAAGAAAATCTAATTCTGACCAAACTGCCCCATGAAAGCGATACTAACTGCAGAACAGGCCATTATGTGCGTGCTGCCGTGTTCCTTAATGCTGTGGGAGTTACTGAGCGTTGGCTGTTACTTACACAGCCTGAGGAGGGTGTAGTAAAGGAGCCTTTGTGGTCGCCGCGTTGCACGACATACACATAAATTTTACAAACGAGCATGGAATTGTGGATATATATAAATGGTGAAAATCGCCATACCAATAAGACAGAAGGTTTTTCATTATCTTCTCTGTCTCCTAGAACTCTCAAGAATATATTATGCCTTTGGATGAGACTGAATATTGGGATTGCGCGAACTACGGAAAGATTAATGGATGTCTGTAATAATGCACTTAGGATCCTGTAATTAACCTCAAGATGAACAATAACGTCTAGTGGAAGATGGAACGAAATACTTTACTGTTAAGACTATAAGGATAAAAGTGACAGAACTGACTCTCTCTGGATCTTACGCCTCACTATACGATGGACCAAAGCGCCTGGCGTTAAGTGGAATGAAATACTAGGGAGATGCGACAGTGAGAGGGTAAAATAGCCTAAAAGTGAGGGTGCTAAAGGAAACGTTTTGTGTGCTATGGCGGACATGTTAAAAAGCCAACAACATTATACAGGCATACAAGTTCAGATATACATTAACCTTCTAATGATAGGGACAACTCTAGTATTCTATTCCAGCTGATGCTAGACGATTTGACTCAGTTGAAAGAGAATATAGGAGCCTGAGGGCGTTGATGCTAAACTCTCTTATGGGCGAGACAACTCCAGTATTCATATCCAACTAACACCAGACGATTTTATTCAGCTGACAGTGAGCCATTTGAGAACGAAAGTGTTTAAACAAAATCGAAAACCTGATTGACAAAAGGCCATTTATTCATAACCAGTCCAAACGCTTATCACACCCGGTATATGAACGTCACCAGGTTAAAGAGGTGGCTGCTTCAGCGGAGGATCTCTGGCCATTTTTGTTCCTATTAAAAATCCATCCCTCTCCCCTCGACACCCCATCCATGCTCAATCCTTCACCTCATTTTCGTCAGTGCTAGTGAACATCATTTATATATCGCAAAAATTTACACTAGGAACTAATGAAACCAGACCTGCAGCTAGAAAAAATAAGGCTTGTGTGCACCAGAGCTCTCGTATTTACCCTAATCTACATGTATTACGGCGTGTTTAAACAGTGGTAATTCTCATTTTATTGTCAGTGTTACAGAATATTTTTAGCCCAGAGAGGTTTTATATGATTATATAAGTGATACAGTGGGTATAATAATCATGTCTCGTCTGTTCAAAATGGAAGCGAAAAGTAAAAAAAAAAATCTTGACAATTATAACTCAAACTTGGACTGTCGCTCCATCACAACCCGTCCTCCTGCCCAAACTTTTAATCCCTTTACAACACCTTCATGGCGTTTACCACCTACAAAATCTTCAATACCATTCACACCACGACTAAAGCACCTGTTACACATTATGATGAAACACATAAAGGAAAGCAACGGTAGCGCAGACAATAACACTAAAAGAGGAGTGGGAGACAAAGTTCAAGGAGGGGGGAAAACTCCAAGGCCATTAACACCAAAATTTTTGAGGATCACTGAAAGACTGCCTGGATCGAAGTTTGCCACAGATGACCCAGACGTCCACAGAAACATCCCTACACACTGTAAACTACCGACTCCAGCCGTCTTCCATGCTTCATTCCGTGGAGGCTGTAAAGACAATCCTGGCAACGCCCCAACACTTAATGCGGGAAGCCCTGCAGATGAAAGAGTAAGTCAGGATCTGTTATCGGTGACATCAGTGTCCTCAGAACAGTCGGCCCCGAGTGGCTACTACTGTAGCACCCCTGATATCATCGCCTTCTTCGGCATGTCTTATATCGCCGTGTTTCCGCCCTTACAGTTGCCCGGGATACTGATGAGTTCAATCGACTGTGTGCCTGCATCAGTTCAGTGATCTGTTTCTATAAGACCGTGAGAAAGGGTGCGGCCCCTGTAGAAGCACTTGCCTATGTATGTCAAGAGACGCGGATCCATCTTCTACAACCACCAATGTACAGAACTGCACTGGGGTCTGGGAATGTTTTGGTATTGCTTTACAGCAGTAGAGTGACTGCCTCATCCCTGAATCCTCATGTGGGATGCATAAGCCCCATGACCATCTTCCAGCTGCAGGAACTGCAGAATGACAGTATTGGTAGCATCTAGAAAGAGGGGAAAAATCCCACAGTCACCTTTCTGCCGCAAAATCCATGGACTGAATTACCCCACACATGCCTACCCCTTGGGAAGCGGGGAAAAGAATACCTCCCCAGTATTCCTGCTTGCCGTAAGAGGCGTTTAAAAGTTTCTCTCTCTCTCTCTCTCTCTCTCTCTCTCTCTCTCTCTCTCTCTCTCCAATCTTGATCATCTTACTGTCCTCCTCTTCTCTTCTGTCCTACCTCTTTTCTTGATACTTCCGTGTTTCTTCTGGGTTTATTTTCCCTCTACTCCTATCAGGTTAGACATTTGGTTTCGCCCAAGACCACTTCAACGCCAGCCTTAGTGCCATATAGGCATATTATGGCTTAGGCTAGTTTTTCATCATTCTTCTTTTCCACACATGCCTTTTGCAAGGTGTAGAATGCTTCACAGCCAGCAGGTTTACTGAATTACTGTTTAGTTACAAGTACTGGTCTACAGATTCCTCTTCAGATCACTCATTTGTACATTGTGTGTCCATTAGACTTTTGCCACATCGTTGCAGTTTCTTCAAAGAAGTGCAAAACGCACGTCAAAGGAAGAGGAAGGCATAAAAGGCTATAACGATCCATAAACATTAATCTGCGGAATACATGACGGGTGGTGGCTCAGTGGCTGGAGGGAACGGTGATGAGTTTAAGTGCACAGTTTTAAAGGCGTTTTTTTTATCTTTGCCATTCTACATAAAATCCTGGTTTAGGCTTCTGATAAATGAACTATATTTGTATTCTACCAACGTTTCCCATGAGTTAGCATGAGTTAGTCCCAGTAATGATTCCCTTTACGGATTTCGCTTCACTGTTAGGTTACAAGGAGGAGGGCCATGAAAGAGAATACTAGAGGAACAAAGAAATTTACAGTCGTTTGTCCTTAAAGGTGAGGTGATGCTTCAGGCCCGCTGCGTAAAACATGGACACAACATTCTTCATGCCTTTTCTTTAATTTCTCACACTTACCCTCTGACAGGAGGAAAAAAAGATGGTTGCGGGGCACTGCGTTACATAAGAGTGACATAATGATATAGTCTGACCACCGCCTCAGCCACAATGCAACTCACACAACACTGAGTCTCCTGGCACGAGTTTTAATATCCAACCCTGTCACTGTCATAAATACTTTCTCTATGCCAGTCAGCGACACATAATTTGCAGCCGAAAGTAAGCACAGGAAACAAACAGTACTAATATTCAGATGTTGAGTGGACGTTGTGCGAGATGGTGAAGTTGTGTGGTGATGGTGAAGATGGTGATGGTGAAGATGGTGATGGTGAAGATGGTGATGGTGAACATGGCGAAGACGTCATGTGGTGGTGACGTACTCTGAGGTCGTGCAGGTGCAGTAGGTTAGGGGAATGAAGCAGGGGATGTCAGGAGGTGAGTCCAAATGAATGAAGAACGCTATATGGGTAAGGTTGGCCAGGTGTGTGTGTGGGGTGGGAGGTGGGGGGGCAGGGCAGGTAAGGTGAGACAGGCGAAGCAGAGTGAAGTAGGACAGTGTGAGGCAGGAAAGACAGGCTGATGCAGGAAAAGAAGGATGCGGCTGGATCGGTAAGGTAAGTGGGGACATGTAGGGAGAGGCAAGACACACAGGGTGAAGCAGGACAGAAAGGGTGAGGCAGAATAGGTAGGGTGATGCAGAACAGGTTGGGCAAGGAAGGACAGGTAGTGTGAAGCAGGACAGGTAGTGTGAGGCAGGACAGGTAGGGTGAGACGGGACAGGTAGGGTGAGGCAGGGGTGGTAAGGCAGGGCAGGTAGGGTGAGGCAGGGCAGGTAGGGTGAGGCAGGGCAGGTAGGGTGAGACAGGACAAGTTGGATGAGGCAGGACAGGTAGCGTGAGCAGGAGAGGTAGTGTGAGGCAGGACAATGCAATGTGTGAGAATATATGAAGAGGGAAAGATAGTGTGTTGCAAGAAAGGCACGGTAAGGCTGGAGGGGTTAAGGTAAGGCAGAGAATGTTGGATGAGGCAGGACAGGCAGAGTGAGGCAGGACAGTGGGGTGAAGCAGGACAGGTAGGGTGAGGCGGGACAGGCTGGATGAGGCAGGACAGGCAGGGTGAGGCAGGTAAGTGTCGTGTGGACAGTTGTGTCGACGATGGATTTTCTCGCAGACGAACGTGAAATTTTCGAAACCTGGATATTCTGCTTTACATCTTTCTCAGTAACCCTCCAAACGCACGCACACACACGCACACGCACGCACGCGCGCACACACACACACACAC
>JAGKTI010019334.1:0-17057 GCA_018397915.1 Birgus latro | reverse complement strand
CCTCTTACGGTTTCTATCCTTCTATCTGTGCCTTCATCTCTAGCTTCCTTTCAGGTCTTTCTATAGCTGCTGTTGTAGACGGCCATTGTTCTTCTTCTAGATCTGTCAACAGTGGTGTTCCTCAGGGTTCTGTCCTATCACCAACTTTCTTCCTTTTATTCATCAATGACCTTCTAAGCTGTACCTCTAACCCTATCCACTCGTACGCTGATGATTCTACCCTTCACCTTTCCTTTCGGTTCCCGCAACGTCCGTCTCAGCAGTTACTTCAGCAAACAACGGATGAGGCTATGGCACACCTAATGTCTGACTTGGCTCGTATCTTTGAGTGGGGTAAAAATAATCATGTTGTTTTTAATGCATCAAAGACTCAATTCTTACACCTATCAACCCTCCAGAATCTTCCACAGGAGTACCCACTGATGTTTAATAATGTACAGCTCGCCCCTGCATCATCATTAAACATGCTTGAGGTGTCATTCACTTGGGATTTATCTTGGAAGGAACATATTACATCTCTTGTGAAATCTGCTTCCAAGAGATTAGGTGTGCTAAGCCGACTCCGAACCTTCTTTACCCCTGCACAGTTGTTGACTTTGTACACGGGTTTTATTCGCCCGTGTTTAGAGTACAACTCTCATGTGTGGGGAGGCTCCCCACATGCAGCCCTTCTCAATAGGGTGGAGTCAAAGACTTTTCGTCTCATTAACTCTCCTCCTCTTACTGGCTCCCTTCAACCTCTGTCTCTTCGCCGCACTGTTGCATCTTTATCTCTTTTCTATCGCTACTTCAATGGGTACTGTTCCTCTGAACTGTCTGCTTGCATCCCTTCACCTCTACGATGGGCACGTAGCATCCGTCTAGCAACAACCTCTCATCTCTTTTCTGTCCAACTCTCTAATGCAAGAGTTAACCGTTATTCCCAGTCCTTCATTTATGCAACTGGTCAACTCTGGAACTGTCTTCCTCTGTCTGTATTTCCTACTTCCTATGATCTCCAGTTCTTCAAACGCAGTGTGTCCAGGCATCTCGAAATGAACAATGGATCTTGAATTTGGCTCTCTTTTTGTATTGTTTTTGTTTGTTCTTAGAAGGAATAGTTTGCGGGCCCACGGCATTTGGTTCCTTCTTCCTTGCATAAAAAAAAATATATATATATAAGGGGAGGTCTTCGATGGCATGGAGCTTATCAGGGTCAGGGGCTATTCCTTTCTTGGATATTATTTGCCCTAGGAAGGCAACGGAACGTGCCGCCAGGTTGCATTTGGAGGATCGGAGTTTCAGCCCAGCCTGCCGGATACGTGAAAAGACCTGCTTGAGGTGGCAGAGGTGGTCGTCCCAGGTCTTGCTAAAAATGATGACATCACCCAGGCAGGCAAGGCATGTCTCCCATGTGAGGCCACTGAGTATGGACTCCATGAGGCAGGAGAAAGTGGCAGAGGCATTACAGAGTCCAAAGGGGAAAGCATTAAACTCATATTGCTTTCCGTTGCTTGTGAAGAAAGCTGTTTTCCCTCGATCATCGGGGTGGACCAGGACCTGCCAATATCCCGATTGGAGGTCTAAGGTGGAAAACCATGATGCCCTGTGGAGGGAGTCGTCGATCCTTGGAAGTGGTGTGGCGTCCTTGGTGGTGACGTCGTTGAGTCGTCGGTAATCTACACAAAACCTTATAGTCCCATCTTTCTTTATGACTAAAGCGATGGGGAAGGACCACGGGCTGGTGGAGGGTGAGATGACGCCGGCATCTAACATTTCCTGGACCTGCCAGTTCTCCTCAGCTCGTTGTTTAGGTTTTTTTTTTGCCCCGATGGTTGGCGAATGGGTGGTCCTTCCGTGTGAATCTCATGGGTCAGGACGGTTGTGTGGCCAGTGTCTGTTGGTTCTGGCATGAACAGGCTCTGAAAGTCCAGGAATAGGTGTCGAAGGCTGTCTGCTTGGTGGGGTGAGAGGTGGGGGGGTAGGGGGGGCATGGAGGTGGAGGAGTGCAGAGGTGTGCAGGGCTCAGCCCCTTCCATTTCTCCCACCACTAATCCTCTGGGCAGGGTGAGAGGAATGGTGGAGACATTTGTGATGTGCAACACGTCGTGGTGGGGGGAGGAAGGTGGGGGAGATTTAGGGAGGAAAGGGTTCCGGGGGGTAGGGTTGGGCTGAATAGGATGGAGGTCCCGGTGGGTCTATTTAAATGTAGCCGGGCCTCGTGGTGAGGAGGGATGGTTAGGGTGGAGGCGATGGTAGCAGGGAAGGTGGGGTGAGGGGGGGCTGGAGGGGAGGGGGGAAGCTAGGGGCGGGGCAGAAGGGGTGGTACGCACGTGCAGAGGGGCTGGGAGCTGGAGTCCGGAGGATGATTGAACTGTAGGCAACGCTCGTAGCAGTCGATGTTGGGTCGGAGTTTTTGAAGGAGGTCCAGCCCCAGGTATCCATTGTATGCACGGCAGGATTAGTCAAAAATGAATTGGTGGAGTGCGGAGACCTGCTGGTAGGTGTCCACACTAAGGGCCTGAGTCTCCCCACGCATCGGTAGGGGTCCATCTCCCGCATCCACAAGGTAAGCTGAGGTGGGGAAAAGCGGGCCGAAGGTGGGGCCATGATGGGAGTAAAAGTGTGCCTCATAGGCAGGATCTGTCCGCTCCTATATCGACCAAAAGCCTCGCCTTTGCCCCATTCAGTCTCATTTTGTTATAGACTGGGGGGCTGTATTTCTGTGAGGTGTCCCCGTCATCGTGGGGAGGTGCGGGGGTGGCCTAAAAAATCCAGCTGCTGGGGTGTATCATCATCCCCGGGTTCTGTGTCGCCGGGGTAGTAGTAGTAGTTGTTTCCTAGGCAGTCTGGCCGAACAGCCCCGAGTCCCTAAGGAAGGCCACGGCAGAGACCGGGCTTTCGCACAGAGCTCTCAAGGAGTGTATGTTGTGTTGTTGGTGTAGGTGATTGTGTGCAATACAGTCTTCCATGATATGCTTAATAGTATGGGGTGTTACATCCTGGACAGGCGTCAGCGACGGAGTCTCCAGCCTCTTCTGATAACTCAAGAGGGCTGGATGATGCCCACATCTCAGCCTGCCCAGGTGGACCCTGTCCCCACAGGGGAGATAGGATTCAGAAGGATGGATATCAGGAGGCTGTGCATGCAGCTGTGTATTGTCTTTGAGTGACTGAATGGAATGGCGAGTGATTTGAGTATGAATATGCTTCTGGAAGCTGGTCTGAGGCGGGCAGGGGGGAAGAGATGATAGTATTTGTGTATGATATTGTGTGCTTGGTGTTGTTTTGATGTTCCTTGGTGTGTGTGGATGTGCCATGTAGTGTAGTGGATGTTGTGGGTTGTGGAGGCTACAGCGAGAGTTTGGGTGCCTCTCATGTCTAGATGATCCTTGACTTTGAGGACTTTGGTTTCTTGGTGTAGGTGATCTGTAGGCGTAGTAGCTGTGCAGCCTGTGATTATTCTTAAGGCTTTGTTTTGTATGTCCTGAAGAGTGTTGTAGTGTGTTTAAGTGAGGTTTGGAGCCCAAGCAGGGCTTGCATAATTCATCACTGAACGTATATATTGTTTGTATACTGTGGTGGTGGTTTCTTTGTTGTGTCCAAATGTTGTATGGGCAAGTGACTTCAAGGCATTGAGTCTAGGTGTTAATTTATTTTTGATGTTTGTGATGTTGTTTAAATGACATTGATGTATTGTACGTTACACCAAGGATTTTGGGTGAGTGTGTGTGTTGTAGGGGAGTGTTGTCTATGGTGAAGTGTGGAATGTGACTGTGTTCTGCTGTCCAGTTTGTGAGAAGGGTCACTGTAGATTTGGCTGAGGCTATTTTGAGTCTGTTTGTGGTGAACCATTCATGTAGTGTGTTGAGGTAAATTTGGAGGATTTGTATGGCTGTGTTTGCATTTTGGTGTGTGCATGTAAGTGTTTTGTTGTCTGCATAGGAAGCTATGTGTATTTGTTGTGTGTGGGGTGTGGTTATGTCATGCATGTATAGGTTGAAGAGTGTAGGAGACAAGACAAATCCTTGGGGGACACCATTTGTGAAGTTTCTGATGTTCGAGACTGACCAGCAAAAGTTATATGTGCATATCTCCCTGCTAAGCAGTTTGCCAGCCATCTTTTTGTGTTATTGTGCATGTTTGTGTTGAATATTTTGTTTGTGAGGTTGTGGTGGGGGATGGAATCAAAAGCTTTACTAATGTCTAGTGTGACAAGGAGTGTTCTATGTGGTGGCCTAGCTGAATTCATGCCATCAAAAACTCTCTATGTGAGGTTTGTAAGAAGAGTGTTTGTGGAGTGTAGTGGCCTAAAATCATGTTGTGATGGGGCTAGGGGGGTGTGAGGTGTAACTAGTAGTACCAGTCTTTCAGTGACTGAAGGGGGTGCAGAGGAGTGTGATGGGGCGGTGTGAGGAAGGTAATATGGTGTCTTTGTTGGGTTTGGGGATAGTGATGATAATGCCATGCTTCCAGATGTTGGGTATTATGTTGTGTGAGCAGCTGTAGTTTGATATGTTGGTCAGTGCTTGTATGCCTTGTGGTCCAATGTGTTTAAGGAGTATGTTGCTTATGTTGTCTGGTCCACAGGAAGATGAGTGCTTGAGGTTGCTGATGATGTGCTTCGTCTGGCTGTAAGTGAAAGGTGCGTAGTCTGGGTGTGTGGAGAACTGTCTCTTACGCTGGATGATACGTCGGTCATCACGATGAGGGTTTAGATGGCTGACATGTGAAAAGTGATTGATGAGAGTGTTTGCTTGTTGTTTGTTTGAAGGAATGGTGTCTGTTGTTGTGATGGCAGCGTGTGATTGTGTAGTGTTGCTGTTGGAGAGTGTGATGCTGTTTAGTGTTTTGTAGAGTTTGCTGGTGTTTGTTTTGTGGTCAAGTGTTTGGAGATAATTATTCCAATTTAGTGTTTGCTGTTCTGATATTTTATTGTTTATTTGAGTGTTGAGTTCTTGTATTTGTTGTATGGTGTCATGCGTATGTGGTGTTCGGGAATGTTGTAGTGTGTCCCGTTGTCTGATGAGGCCTTGAATTTCTGGTGTGAAATTGGGGTTGTGTCTTTTTGTTGCCTATGAGGATGTGTCTTTTGTCTGCGTTTTGTATAATCGTTTTGAAAGTGTGCACAGCGGTGTTGATGTTTGTGGTGGATGTACTGTTTAATGTTTCAAAGTGTTGTTCTGTTTCAGTTGTGAAGGCCTCCCAATTGGCTGTCTTATAATTCGTGTAAGTGTGTCTGTGGACAGCTGGGGTGATTCTGGTTTTGGTAGTGATGATGATCGGGAGGTGGTCAGAGCACTCTCCAGGAAGTTGTGGGAGCGAGGTTTGGGGAACAGAAGGTGATTTCTGGGGATGATGGGAGGAAGAGGGCTTGGTGTGGGATATGGGTATGAAGATTGGGTTGATTGAGTATGAAAAGGTGATCTGTCTGGGTTTGTAGTGCCAACCCTCTGTCTGTGTCAGGGTTGTTGACATACTAGGCCGACACCTTGGCGTTGAAATCACCACCCAGGATGATGTTGGGTATGTTAGTGATGTGGTGTATTTGTGGAGAGTAATTGTGTGGTACTGTGGGGGCTGGGGGGGGGGGGATGTATATGTTGGCGATTGTCGTGTGTGATTTGTTACCAGTGCTTATTTTAATTGATTGTATTTCTGTCGTAGTGTCATGTGGGGGGAGAAGTGACTTTGTGTGTGCACTGGTATCTGTAAAGTTTACTGATTTGTGTACCAGGGTGATGAGTCCACCGCCACCACCGTCGGCCCGGTCCTTTCTGATGGTGGTGAAATTATGAAATGTAGGTGTTTTTTGTGTTGTGCATAGTTTTGTTTCTTGTAAGATGGCAACATGTATGTTGTGTTGTTTGATGAATTGTGTGAGTTCTTGTTTTTTTTTTTTGTGTGTGTGTTCATGCCATCTATGTTTAATTGGAGAATGTTTATGTTATGTGTGCGGTGTGTGTTGGGTGCTGCAGCACGGAGGGGAGGTAGTGGTGAGGGTGGGGGAGAAGGAGTAGGAGAAGGTTGTGGTGGAGGTAAGGATTGGGGTGGATTAGTTCGGGGTGGGATAGGAGGGGTTAGGGGATTGGATGGTGTGGGAAGGATTGGTGGGTTAGGTTGAGGAGGGAATGGGGGAAGTAGAAGTAGGGTTGGTGAGGGGGTTAGTGGGTGAGGGGAAGGAACATAAGGAGCAGGTCCGGGTGTTTGTGTAGTCTTTTCTGGATGCAAGTGTTGTGCAAGTGTAATGGGTCCAGTTCTTGCTGGAATTGCATTGAATTGAACCCTTTGTCTGTCGGCTCGACATAACAGGTTTTGAGCATGTTGGACATTTGTATTTGTTGGTGGGTCCTGGATTGCTCTCAATATCCCCGGCGAGAAGTCGTCGAGAAATGACCGCCGGGGAGTCATTTCTCAGGGTAGAAAAAACGGTGTTGTTGTATATGGTGTGTGGAGAGATGCGGTACTTGCCCGGGTGACCGAAGCCACTCCCAGGTTCTCGGGCCCCATGAGGGGCCGGGGGTGGGGTTGCGGTGGTTTTGCCCCATGCTGTCCTTCTCTTCTCCTCGACAGCCTCTGGGGGGTAGACCCACGACGAAAACGCCACCGCTCCAGGTCCTGTCCCCGGGGTTGGTGCAGGTGGCTGCCCTCATCGCCCAGGGATGAGACCTTATGGCTCCCCTGGGTGGTTGTCTTGCGTCGGGCAGCCTTGAGCTGCTCCCGAATGTCATGGAGGGGGCATTTGTGCCTGCAAGCTGTGAATTCCCAAGGATTAATGGAAATCAAGTTGCTCTCTCTGGTGTCGGGGTGCTTGCGTGAGAGGTGGGCCCTGGGAATAGAGGGTACTGGTGTCAGACTTGGTTGGACTGGGGGTGGCAGGGAGTTGCGTAGCGGCGCTGTTTTTTGCTTGGGGAATTTACTCAGCGCTGATCTGTTGTGGGGTGGTATGGGCGGCCAGGAGGGGACGTACGAGCTGGATATCGTTGTCCAGGTCTCCCGTGAGGTCATGTATGGTGAAGTGCTCCCTGATAGCACTGGGGAGGATCCTGATCAGGGTGTTGAAGACATGTTGCTCCCGGGTTTCCTTGCTGTACGCTGGGTATGCGGCGGTGACAAGTCGCCTGGCCTGGACGAGTGAGTCGTCGAGGTTTCCGTAGTAGGTTAGGGAGTCAAGCAGTGGTAATGCCACGACTTTCCTTAAAGAAGGGGTGAATGCCTGGGTCACTAGTTGGGTGAATTCCGCCTATGTTAGTTCCGGGATGATTTTTGGTGCAATAGTGGCTGCTGCTTTGCCCAGCAGAGGCAGGGTTACTGCTATTCTTTGTCTGTCTGTCTTGAACCCTATGTCCACAAGTGGTTTAACTATTTCTAGGTAAGTGTGGATGTCGTATTGGTCAGGGTCGAATTTAGGTATTTGAACGTGGGGTTTTGTCGCCATTTTGCCATGATTTCCCTTGTTCCTTGTTGCCACCCACTGGGTCAAGAACCACCGCTAGCCACCAGTGGCACGTTTTAGGACGACTAATTCCTGAAACACGGCGCTTAGAGCGGGGTCCTCTTTCTAGACCGGGCTGGGTATGCTTAGGGTAACTAAGAGGAACAGGGCATAAAAACACTCAGCAACAAACCTTACACGTGTATTGCCTCAATTTTTAGACACTGACACAATACATACAGTGGCACACTTTATACAAGAAATAAATTAATACAATGGACAGGGCCAGAGGACCCTGGGGCAGGTAATGTAGCCAGTGTTGCTTCTGGGGAGGACCCGGTTGTAGGAGGGTGGCCCAGGGCAGTGGCCTTCATCAGGAGTGGGTCCGGCTGTCAGTGGGGCGTCCGGGGCCTTCGTCAGGAGGCCAGGCAGCTACTGGGTCGTCTGGGGGCCTTCATCAGGAAGCTGGTTACTGCTGGGTCGTCTAGGGGGCCTTCATCAGAAGGCCGGTCACTGCTAGGTTGTCTGGGGGTCTTTCATCAGGAGGCTGGTTACTGCTGAGTCGTCCTGGAGGGGGTCTGTGGGGCAGCGTGGTAGGGGTGCCTATCACTAGGGAGCCCAAGGATTGGGCCTAAGGGCCGGGCCTGAACAGGGAGAGTAAGTGCACCTGTCGGTGCCCACTCTATCGGGCAGGGTGTCATCAGGCGAGGAAGGGGAGGTCATGTTCTGGGGTCCTGAGGACGTCTCAACTGGTCTGGGGGCTGCAGTCTCTCCTCGGCTAGGCCCCCCTCGGGTGTACTGCGGCATTCCGTCCTCGAAGAGTTCGTCAGGGCTGGGGGTCGCCGGGGGCTCAGTTGTAGGGCGTGGACTCCAGGTCTCAGAGGGCCTCTTCATACCTTCTCCAGCTGCTGCTTCTCCGGGAGAGTGTTCCTGTGCAGGGAATGGGCGAGGAAACCCGAGCAGCCACAACTGGAGTTGGACGAGCTGGGGAAATCCTCAGGAGGGGAAGACACTGGGGTAGGGGGTGAGGGAAGGCACATAACCATTCCTTCCCCGGCGCTTGTGGTGGCCATCGCTGGTTCCCCTCCGGCACGGAGAGCGGAGAGGCTGGTGGCTGTCTCCTCCCTCATGCGGCAGGTTGCCGTCACTGAGGGTCCGTGGCTCTGTGCCCCTGGCTGGCTGTGGGCGTAGCACAGCTGGCGGCCGTCACACTCTCACGGGTGCAGCTGGTGACTGTCACGTGGGTGCAGATGCAGCTAGTGGCTGTCACCGAGGTGTGGCTAGTGGCCGTCACCGAGGTCCTACTTCCCGGGTGGACTGCAGGAATAATGTGGCTGGTGGTCATCACCAGTGTCGGGTTTCTGCTGCCAGAGGCGAGGCTGGTGGCCGTCGCTCGTCCAGTGGTGCGGCTTGTGGCCGTCACCGAGACCGTCTTCCCTGAAGGGTTAAAGCAAGAGTGACTGGTGGCCGTCTTTCCTCGTGCATGGCTGGTGGCCGTTGCCCAGTGTGAATGAGGGAGGGAAGCAGCAACTGAGCGGCTCGTGGCCGTCTCCTGCTTGCTGTCTGGGGCTAAACAGGGTATCCAAGGCAACCTGTACTGTTGGATGCAGGATTTTCTCAGAAAAGGGTGTTATGCTACGTGTGCAGAGCTCAACTTCTTGCTCCCTGCATACGAGTGACTGATCTGGGGTTCCCTTCAAGACCAGGTCTAGAGCATGCAACTAGAGGGACAGGGCTCAAAAACACAGGTCAACCAATCTTACACGTATATTGACACAAAGATACACAGTGCTGGACACAGTACAATGTAACAGACTAAACAGAGTAATAAGGACACAGAGGACCCGAGTTGGGCTACAGGTGACTTTGTAGCTACTGGTGTCATCCAGGTGTGGGAGGGCTTCCGTTGGGCGTGCTCTCTCTCTCGGGCAGCACGGGACCACTGTCGGGGACTGGATCTCCGGTGTGGGCTGCTGGATGGTGTAGAGGGGGGCCTTTCCCTGGTGGGGCCTCAGTGGGTGCATTGGCCCTCAGGTCTGGGGCTGAACAGGGTGAGCAGGTGCACTTCCTTGCACCTGCTCCTGGAGGAGGACTGCTTGTCAGCTGGGCTGGGAAGATCTTGTCTGGGAGTCCTGGGGGCGCCCCTGGATAGCTGGGGGCTGCGGCCTCACTTTCGTCGAGAGGCATCAGGGGCTACCTGTGGCGTCTCTTCCTCTGGGAGTCCGGCAGCAAGGGGCGACATAGTGGCGCTGGCTGCAGTGAGCGTATCCCCAGGCTCGCTATGGGTCCACTCCAGATCCTCTCCAGCTGCAACTCTTCTGGGGGGCTAGTTCTGTAGGGAGAGCGAAAGCGACGTCCCACTTGGCCTCTGGGGAGGGGGGAGTGAGGCAAGCAAGGGGCGTTACCCTCGAGGGGCATTGCAGGGGTATCGAGGGGCGTTGCAGGGGTAGCGGACAAGGGAAGGACAGTGGCTGTTCCCTCCCCAGTGGGCACAGTGGGCACCGCCGCGGTTCTGCTGGACCCAGGGACTGCAGGTGAGAGGAGGACAGTGGCTGTCCTCTCCCCGGCGAGTACAGTGGACGTCGCCACGTCCTGCTCCCTGTGGGGGCGGTAGATGAGGGAAGGTCAGTGGCCATTCCCTCCCCGACGGGCGCCGTGTGCACCGCCGCTATTCCACTTGTGCCTGGAAGGGCAGGTGAGAGGACAGTGGGTGTCCTCTCCCCGGCAAGTACAGTGGACGTCACCGTGGTCCCGCTCCCGGTGGAGGCAGCAGACGAGGGAAGAACAGTGGCTGTTCCCTCCCCATCGGGCACAGTGGAAGCTGCCGCGGTTCTGCTTGGCCCTGGGAAGACAGGTGAGAGGAGGACAGTGGCCGTCCTCTCCCCAGCAAGTACAGTGGACGTCACTGCAGTCCTGCTCCCAGCGGAGGCTGCAGGTGAGGGAATGATAGTGGCCATTCCCTCCCCGGCCGGTACAGTGGACGCTGCTTTGGTTCTGCGGGGGATGAGAGTACAGTGGCTGTCCTCTCCCCAACAAGTACAGTGGCTGTCGTTGCAGTCCTATTTGGGACTGTTGAGAAACAAGTCCCACCCCAATCTTGGCGAGTGCTGGTCTGGGTGGAGAGTAGTAGAGCGGGGCGGCATAGCTCCCGCAGACTCCACTGAGGGGAAGAGGGGTGCATGGTAGCGGGGGACATATGCCCGTCTTGCTCAGACCCTTTCCTGGCTTCCGTGTGGTCTCCCCTTGGTGCTGGTTTTTCACTATTTTCGTGGCTGGAAAAGTCACGTCCCCTTGGCTGGAGGTGGTAGATGTCGGAGGTAGCGTGAGGTGGTGGAGGAGTGAGGTCAAGTGCTGCGTGAGTAGGTTTGGCTCCTGGTGTGGATGGTATACCATCTCGAAGGTGGAGGTCTGTGTAGTCCTTCACAGGAGACGCAGAAGTTGTGGTGTCCCTCAGAGGCGGTGTTTGTTCCCCTGGGTAGGGGTCCAGAGTACACATTTGATCTTCATTTCTGGAGGCACGGAGTGTGGTGACTGGCTGGTGACTCTGGGCTGAATGCTGGAGATGGTGAGGCGACTTGGATTTTATGAGGTTGCAGGGGACATGCCTTAACCCGCCGAGTCCCGACCGGTTTTTTACCCAGCCTACCCCCAGATCCCGACCGATTTTCGACTTTTTGTTTTTTGGCTGAAACCTTCGCTTTTGGTGAGAAACATCGAAAATTCATAGTGAAATCGCGATCCTGAGGTAAAAAAATGTTGATACAGGTGTCACTCAACCTTACATTTTCCTTCTTTTTCAGGGTACCTGGCTAAGAAAACGAACTATGGAAGGGTTGACTAATTCAAGCCACTTTAAATTACGTATTTATTTCATTTATTTGGTACGAATTTATGTGTAGTAGAAGTCTATAAAGGTTTTCACACAATAATATAGGCGTTTATAAGCATTGTTCACTTACCCAAAACCCCAGTATATGGCACCTTCCTTTACGACATTACCACGTCATCACTTCTGTTTGTTTCTACCTCTAGCTTCTTTGTTTCTTTGTCCTCCACCTCAGGAATCACTTTCACCATGAATTTCGTCATAATAGAGACCGTGGGGCAACATACCTTTACTGGCCAGCTTACTGCTAACAGGTGAATTGCCCAGTGTGGGGGGGAGGGGGGAGGGGGGGTTAGGAGGGGCCAGGCAGTATCCCTGCATGACAGCAGGTAGGGGAAGGTCTCCCACATATGCCTACCAAAAATCACCCGCGAATGTTGAAAAATGTGCACACAATGGGCCTTGCAATTGCATTACGTACGGTGTATGTCGTTGGGCCTGTCCGCGGAAAAAGTTGCGACGTACACCGTACGTCGATGGGACTCGGCGGGTTAATTGCCACGGGAATTTTCCATCTTGCCTGAAGTATTTTTAGGGTTATGGGGGAGGTGTTTGGTGTGGTGGAGCTGGAGGTGAATAGTCCGGGTGGTGTTGGGCGTGTGGGTGAGGGTGTGGGTGCGCACCTTGCTGGTGGACGAGAGATGGCCGGATTTGATAGTGGTGGTGATGAGGACGGGTGTGGGTGGCGGGGAGCTTGGACCATGTGGTGAGACAGCCGGGTGGGGGGGGGTTTGGTTTGGGTGGAGTTTCTGTGTTAGGTGGTTGTGGTGTGGTGGTGGTCGAGGATTGGGAGCTGGTGTGGGGTCTGGTGTAGGACGTGGGTGTGGAATGGGGAATGGATGAGGGTGAGGAGTGTGTGGGTGTGATGTAGCACGTGTATGAGTTAGTTATGTTGGCGGGGGAGGTGAGTGGTGGTGCGGCGTGCTGGGTGGGAGAGTGGGTGTGGCATGGCCGGGAAGCAGCGGGTGAGGTGGGTGGTGAGGGGTGGAAGGTGGGAAACAGTAGACAGGAAGAGATGGTTCTTGAAGGCAGGTTAGGGGAGCATAAGATAGAGGTTCTGGTGGGCCTGTTAAGGGGGAGGCAAGCCTCGTGCTGAGGAGGGATAATAAGGGAGGAGGCGATGGTAGTGGGGAAAGTGGTATGCAGAGGAGCAGGAAGGTTAGGAAGTGGAGAGGGTAAGGTAGAAGACATAGCGGGAGGAGAGTGAGATGAGGGAATGGGTGTGGGAGAGCACGTGCAGTGTGGCTGGGGGGAGTCTGGAGACTTCTGGAAGTGTAGGTGTCACTTGTGACAGTTGCTGTTGGTGCATAACTTCTGCAGGAGGTCCAGCCCTAAGTAGCCATCGTAAGCACGGCAGGTCGAGTCGAAGATGATGAACTGGTGCTGGGCTGATACTTTCTGATGAGTATCGACACACAAGGCCCAGGTTTCCCCATGTATAGGCAGGGGGCCATCCCCCACATCTACGAGGTGAGCTGAAGTGGGGAAAGGCAGGCCAAAAGCTGAGGCATGGTAGGAGTAGAAATGACTATAGAGGCAGGATCTGGTCGCTCCTGTGTTGACCAGCATCATCAATTTCACCCCGTTCAGTCTCATCTTGTCATACACTGGGGGTCAATATTTTTGTGAGGTGGCCCCCGCCACCATGAGGAGGTGTGGGGGTGGTCCTATAAATCCAGTTCATGGTGGGGCGTGTTCTTCATCTGGCCCTACTTCACCAGGGTCGGAGTGCTTGGCAGAGGGTGTGTTGTCGCAAGAGACCTTGCAGCTCCCTTGGGTAGCTGTTTTTTGTCGGGCAACTATCATCTGTTCTCGTATGTCGTGAATAGAGCACCGGTGACTACAGGCTAAGGATTCCCACGGATTTACGGAGATGAGGTTGGTATTCTCCATATGGGCGGGATGCCTTTGGTGGGGAGCGCCCTGGGTATACTGGGTAGTGTTGGAGAACCTGTGTGGATGGGGGGTGTCCGTGGTTTTGGGTGTGGTGCCTTTTGAGTTGGGACTTTGCTTACTGTGCCGATGTGTTGTCGGATGGTGTGAGCAGCGAGAAGGTGCCTGACCAGCTGGATATCCCTGTCAAAGTCTCCCATTGGGTCATTGATTGTAAAATGTTCTCTTATGGCGCTGGGGAGGATCCTCAACATTATGTTGAAGATCTGTTGTTGCCTGATGGCCATGGAGACGAGTCACCTGGCCTGGTTGAGCGTGTCGTCCAGGTTGCCGTTGTAGGTGAGGGCGACGAGCTGGAATAAAGTGATGACTTTCCCTAGGGATGGCGTGACTGCTTGGGTCACGATTTGTGTGAGCTGCGCCCATGTCAGCTCCGGGACGATCTTCGTGGCGATGCTTGACACTGCTTTTCCCAAGTGTGGTAGAGTGACTGCCATCTTCTCCCTGTCATGGTCGAATCCGATGTCCAGTAGTGGTTTAATCATGCACATGTACGTGAATATGTCGCACTGTTCAGGGTCGAATTTTGGCAATTGAATGTGAGGTTTGGCCGCCATTTTGTTAGACTTTCCCCTTCGTTCCTCACTGCTCTCTGACCGGATCAAGAACCACCGTCAGCCACCAGTGTTATGCTACGTGCTCAGGGCCCAACTTCTTACTCCATGAGAATGAGCAACTGATCTGGGGTTCCCTTCAAGACCGGGTCTAGAGCATGCAACTAGAGGGACAGGGCTCTAAAGCACAGGTCAGCCAACCTTTCATGTATCCCAGCAAACATTGAAATGATGTGCCAGCACTTGCATATAACAGAATTAAGGGAAAATTGAAACCATGCACTGGACTGATTCCTGGCCATAATATTCTGTTTATATCGAGCCAATTGATGTAAAACTTAAGTTGGGCCGATATATAAGTAAAACTTTTTTTTTCGACACTGGGTTGAAACGGCAACCATACACTGGACCAATTCCTGGCAGTAATGGTTATATCTATCTATCTATCTATATTTTTCTCTCTATCTATCTCTATATATATATATATATATATATATATATATATACAGTATACTGTATATATAAAATGCCCACCCCAACGAGAGAAACAGGGAGGGACGTCACGACCCCCACCCTAGGAGACCACGGAGGGGCATTTTTCGCAACACCCACCCGAGGGGGAGACCACAGGAAGGCAGTTAAGGAGCGTAGAGGCTCAGGCACGGAGTGGCTCACATCCCTGACCCCCTTACGTCCCTCTTGCCCTCAACCCATGACCCACCAAGGTTGCAGTCTCCACCGTCCGCTCCTCACCTGCAGTCACCTCTAGGGGCAGCACCGCGACGCAGGCCACCGTCCGTATCGGGTACGAGGCAGAGCAGGCCACTGTCCCCTCCTCAGCTGTTACCTGTGGCCGCACCACGGTACAGGCCACCATCCGTACTGGGCAGGGAGGATCGGCCATCGTCTGTCCTCCGGCCGCTCCCTCTACAGGGCGCAGGACCATGACACAGGCCACTGTCCATGTTGGGCAGGGTGAACAGGCCACCATCCATTCACCTCCTGTAGTCCCTGAAGCTCGAGGAAGTGCCACGTCAGCCACAGTCGCACGGGGAGGGCAGAGCAGGCCACCGTCCACTCGCTATCCTCTACTCCTAGGACGTGCCCTAAAGAGGACGTCCCTGGCTCGGCCCACCACCATTCCTGCAGCCGAGTGGGACTCTCTCTCCCCACAGAGGTAAACAATAGCTCGTGACCAAGGTGCAAGGAGTTGAAACTTGAACACGCAGCATAAGCGTATTCTTAGTCCAACTACTTGGGCTAGGATACGGGCATGTGCTCGGGTTCTTTTGTTCAGGACCGGGCTAGAGCATGCAGACAAGGGATTGGCCTCAAACACAGGCTAACCAGTCTTACATGTATATTACCTTACAGACAGATACAGTGGACTTAACACTACACGTACATAAGACAATTCTATATGTAAGACAACACAGAGCATGTAGCACAACACTAGGTCTCCAAGAGGAAATATTCCACAGGCTATGACACTATTTATGGGCAAAGATGTTACACAGGGGTCGTGATGTTATTACTGGGGCATAGATATTACACAGGAGGCAAGAGACAGCACAATACACTTTATACACAAGGGTCACAGTATCACATGGGGGGGTGGTTACAGGGTTACACAGGGGGAGGGCGTCACTATGTTCTCTATGTGCGCTGGGGTTCCACAGGGTCACGAGATTCTGGGTTTCACAAAGGGGAGGGTGTTGGTATTACACAGGGATCACGACACTCTGGGAAGGGGGAATACACACTCTGGGTCTATAGCACTATGATGGGACACAGTCGTTACTGAGGCAAACTAAGGTCATGGCGCAGGTAGGTGCAGGTGATGGCCTGGCGTAGGGGGAGGGCCGTCAGGGGTGCACTCCTGATAAGGGCACTGGACTCGTGTGGCGACGTCAGGAGTCCGGTGTAGGCTGGAGGGTGGCGTGTGGGGCGGCCCTTTCCTGTCGGGGGCCATTGGGGTGCAGGGGCCCCTCAAGACTTGGGCCAAACAGGGCTAGGAGGCGTGCTGTATGGTGCCTGTCCTTGACCATAGTGGGAGTCCGGGAGGAGGGTCCGGGCTGGACTGGGCCTGGGGTCGCCTGTCGGGTGGCCCTCAAAGTCCTGGGGCTGAGGTCTCGTTGGGAGGGGAAAGTTGTCAGGGGTCATCTGCAGCTCTTTGCCCTGGGAGAGTCCATCAGCTGCTGGGAGTGTTGGGCTGCAAGGACAGGACACCCAGACTCACCACGGGTTCGCTCCAGACACTCTCCGTCAGTAGGTTGGCTGGGGAGCAGTCTCCGCCCTTTGTAGAGGAGGAGGAGTCAGAGGGGCGTCTCGCTCGGCCTTTGGTGGGGCGGGCTGAGCAAGAGACAACACCCTTGCAGGAAGCCTCCGAGCTAGTGGAGGAGGGACGTCCAGTGGTCTCTCCCTCGACTTGGCAGGTCCAGTGGACTCTGCCTGAACTCCACGCCTGGGCAGAGGAAGGAGGTCCAGTAGAATCTCCTTCCAGCTGGTAGGTCTGGAGGACTATACCCAGGCTCCCTCCCTGGTGAGTGGATGAAGGAGGTCCAGTGGACTCTCCCTCGGTCAGACAGGTCCGGTGCACTCTGTTGGGGACCACTCGGCACAGGGACAGCAGGAGGAGGAAGTCCGTCAGACTTCTTGATTCCCGTGGCAGGTCCGGTGGACTCTACTGCTCTCCTGCTGCCGTGGGAAAGTTGGAGCTGGGGGACAACTGGTGGTCTCTCCCCCTGTAGGTCTTGTGGACTCTACGTGGGCTCCACTCCCTTCCTCAGGAGGACAGGCGAGGGTCGTCTGGCTGACGTGCTGAAACGCCTGCTCCCTACGGTGGGTGGTGGAAGAAGGAAGTCTGGTGGACTCTCCTCCTACAGCAGGACCAGTGGCCTCTACTGTGCCGCTGTTCCGCTGGGGTGTAGTAGATTTCTGAGGACCGGCGGTCTCTCTCCCTCTTCTAGCCTCAGGTCCAGTGGACTCTGTAGCCAAGGGCCTACCTTGGGACTGTGTGAGGGTCAGTCCCATCCTGAGTCTGGTAAGTGTTTCCCTTGTTGGGGGGTAATGCACCAAGTCGATGCACTTCCCGGGGGTCTGGCTGGGGGTAAGAGGGGCATAAGGTCACAGGTGACGTGGGACAGTGTAGCGCGGAGCACCTGTCAACCTCCCCGTGGCCTCCTCTTAGGGTGAGTGTCACTTCCCCGTGGCCTCCTCTTAGGGTGGGTGTCACCTCCCCGTGGCCTCC
>JAGKTI010019332.1:0-17059 GCA_018397915.1 Birgus latro | reverse complement strand
TAGAAAACTCTGGCCAGAGTGGTAGTGATGGTAGTAGATGTAGTAGTGGTTGTGATGGTAGTTGTAATGGTGGTAGTTGTGGTTGTAGTAGTAGCTGTAATAGTGGCCACTACAGTATTTGTTGATGCAGGGAGGGAGCTTAGTTAACTCACCAACTATGTAAGTTGAGGGTCTTTCATACTGTACAACATTTAGCAGCCATGGGGACCTCGCACACCCTTGTACCACTTCAGCACTGATACTGAATTACTTGCACATCAAACACTCACCCACACATCCACCCACTCACAGCATAAATTAAGGGTCTGCTGAATGGATATGGAAGTCTTGCGGATATCACACACATTTCTGTATCACTCCAGCATTACTTGACTACCCACAGACACATCCACCTACTCTTACATGTTTTGTCCATTGTCAACTCTCCAATCAGGTGTCCCATCACAAACATACAGGGGTTACATATTATCAAACACCAACACTTGAAAAACTCTCCTAAGCCTAAGCAAACTTGTCACATTGAAGCTGCTGCTCTAGTTGTAGCCCTAGATTGATCTGAACCTAAACCCAGTGGACTACAGTATGAAGTTGTCCTCCAGCAGTCCACCATTTGCCTTTTGGAGGATAGGGAGGGATTTAAGGGACAACCATATAAACAGGTAGCAAAGTGTCAAAATATCGATGCTGCCATCTCAAAGCATCCCACTTCAGCACCAGAATAAAGCATAAAAAGATATCATGATAGTGGAGGGGTTATATTCCATTTCCAACTAAATTAACAGGCCTAAGATATTGGCTTCTCCCAGTTTTCAGCACCAGTTATATAAGGAAATTATTCAGGAGAATCCCAGACTTGTAACGTAACAAGGACTGTGAAATGTTGAAGTAAGGTTTGTGATGTGAGGAGAAGATGCAGGGGTGTGCAAGGGACAGCATGGTGGAATGATGAAGTGAAACGAGCAGTGGAACAAAAGAAGAAGGCATATAGTGACTTGCTAGCGAGTATAGGTAGGGGAGAAGATGAGAGAGAGAAGAGAGAGGTATATGTGAGCAGGAGAAGGGAGATGAAGGTATTGGTTAAGGAGAGTAAGAAGAGAGTGGATGAAGAGTATGGGAGGAATCTGAGTGTGAAATGGAGGGAGAGTAAGAAATTGTTTTGGAAGGAGGTAAAGACAGTAATACAGTGTGAAAGGGGAAGTAATAGGGGAGTGAAAGATGGGAATAATAGATTGTTGGTGAAGAAGAAAGAGAAATTGAAGAGATGGAAGGAGCACTTTTAGGATTTGTTGAATGTAGAGAGTGAGAGCAGTGTGAGTATAAGTGGTTGCGAAATGGCTGGGAGAAGAAGAGATGAGAGGAGGGAGGAAGAGGTCAGTAGGGCGGAAGTAGTTGAAGCATTGAAGATCAAGATGGGAAAGGCCCTAGGAATTGATGGAGTGTGTGGTGAAATGCTGAAGTATGGGGGGGGGGAGATTGTTGTGGAGGGGATATGGAAGCTTTGTAGATTGGCTTGGGAAGAGGGAAGGGTTCCAGAAGACTGGAAATCAGGTATAATTATTCCTTTATACAAAGGAAAAGGGGAGAGAGAAGTATGTGGTAACTGTAAGGGTATTTGCCTTTTTAGTGTGATTGGAAAAATATATGGTAGAATACTCATTGATAGGGCTAGGCATACGACAGGGGAGCCAGTTGGAGGAGAACAAGGGGGATTTAGGAAGAGGAAAGGGTTTGTAGACCAGATATTTGTTCCAAGATGCTTAGTGGAGAAGTATCTAGAGAAGAGAAAGAAGGTGTATGCTGCCCTCATGGACTTGGAGAAAGCATATAACTGAGTATATAGGCAAGGTATGTGGAAGGTATTAAGAATATATGGAGTGGATGGGAAATTGTTGAGTGCTGTGAAGAGTATGTACTGTACAAGGGAGGTAGGTCTGCACTGCGAGTGGATGAAGAGCTGAGTGAGTTTTTTTTAAATCTAAATGTGGTATTGAAACAGGAATCTTTGATGTCTCCTTGGCTGTTTACTGTATTCATGGATGGAGTTGTAAAGGAGGTGCAAGGTAGGGCAGTGGATGTGGGGGTGGCTCTAAATGAATGAGGGAGAGGTGTGGAAGATTCCGGTGTTGCTGTTTGCTGATGATAGTGTTGTTGAGTGAAGATGAATGCTAGTTGCAAGGTTTGATGAATGAATGAAGAGGAATCAGAAAGTTAATGTAAACAAGAGTAAAGTTATGATGTTTGAGAGGAATGAAGTCACAGAATGTACAGTGAGGTTGGATGGTAAGGAAATGGAGAATGTGAGTGCATTCAAGTACTTGGATAGTGTGATGAGTAAGGATGGAAGATTTGAGGATGAAATGCTTGGGTACAGCAGGAAAGGAAGGTTGTTGGTTCACTGAAAGCAGTGATGAGAAATAGGGAGATGAGTATGGAAGTTAAGTAATTGTTGCATGATAGTATTGTGATCCCTACCCTGATGTATGGAAGTGAGGTGTGGACCTTGTTTGAGGGGAATAAGTCAAGAGAGAGTAGTGGAAATTTGTTACCTGAGAGGAGCATGTGGAGTGACATGGAGGAACAGGTTGACGAATGAAGAAGTGAAAGAACGTTGTGGGGTGGATGTGGATGTGATTGAGAAAATTAGGAGAAATACACTGAGGTGGTTTGGACATAAGGAGAGACTGGAGAATGAAAGACTGACTAAGAGGGTGTATGTAGGTGAAGTGGAGGGATGGAGGGGGAGACTGAGGATGAGGTGGAGGGATGGAGTTGAGAGGTATATGAGGGAGGGAGGAGTGAGTTGGGGGGAGGGCAGTCAAATGGTGGGTGACGAGTGACTTGGAGATGTTTTGTCTGCAGCCACCCTTTCCGGGAGTAGGGCATCGGGCTATAGATAGATAGGTTCACTTTGTAAGATCAATAAACCAATATATTTATAGGTTGATGAAGATAACCCTTGGGTGGCAGTACACGATGGAATAAGTAAAGTAGTAGTAGTAGTACCCAGCTGTCTGGCCAAGCAAGACCATTAACTCAGGCTCCAATGCTGACAGTGAATAAAATTACTTAGTATAGTGAATAAAGTACTAACTTTCCTGGCCGTGAGAGGGCTAATGGTGATGATATTTACACAACTTGTCTCAGATGAATAGAGTCAGCTGTCATTAATTGGAATAAAGTACAGTTGCCTTGGTCATGAAGTGTGAACATGTTATTTGTGGTACTGTGCTAGGAAAGAAAATGTGTATTAGCTTTATGACCTTCAAACCTTTATATGGCTTTGTAGAACCAGAGGATGTCTGTTGGTCTGGTAGTTGGAAGGGCCAGTCGGAGTGTCAGCCTTCCGTAAATCCAATCCCCAAGAGGTGAAAAGGTTTTTCAGTCATGTGCTGTAGTATGTTGTTGCCCCAGGCTCATATGAACATGAACACAGTGGATTGCAGGCTGAAGTTGCCCTCCTGAAGTCAGCCATCCTCCTTTTGGGAAATTCGGGGATGGTATAACCACTGCCTGGTTATACCAAGCTACCATACTGCATGAAGGCCCCATCTACTGTTAAATTCACTGGACTACAGTATCCTAGCCCTAAGTCCTTACACCTCGGAAATAAATTGGAAAAAATAACTGTTGCTATAATACTAGATAACTGGTGAGAAATTGCAGAGGGACATAGTTGTAGTGTTAAGTCTCCAGTATGATGACATGCCTGTGAGATACTTCCAGCTAGAGAGGTTAGGCAGAACTTTTTTTTTTCCCAGCAGGGGAGGGTATATATAGCCTTTATTAACCTCTTCATTACAAGACGTCTTCCCAAAGCTGAATGTTTGTAGAGTGGCTCAAGAGTTTAGTGAATGTGTGAAGCAGTAATATATAAATGTAGTTAAAACATTGATGTTGGGCCATTGTAGCTCTCATTGTGATGTTTTGATGAATTGAGTGCATCTGATGGTGGTATACTTTATGTAACAAGATGCAGTGACAAACTAGGTGTTACGAATAGAAGAAAGGGTGATGAAGACATAGATTTATTAAGTGGATGAAATGGAGTACATTGAGATGGTATGGACATATTCAAAGGACAACACATGGAGTGCCAAAGTGTCTGAAAGTGAGATGGGGGATAATGTTGTAAAGAGGCAGACCTTATGTATTATGAAGAAAGAGAGTGGATCAGTACATCAGTGTGAAAGATGGAAGAGAAGTGATGTGTGAGGACAAAGTAGCTTGGAGGCACCTGTCACTACTCTTCCTTGTTTCGGGGGACAGGAGGGGGTTGCAGGAGAGAGCAAGGCATTAGTTATTATGAAAAGAGAGGTTAATGCAAAAAATGGAGGGGAATCAAAGTGTCTAATGCCATGAAAGCCATGGTACAGAATAGAGATTGAATGTTTAGGTTGCAAGAGAACTACATGAAGGTTTATTGGTGCCCACATTAGTATATTGGTATGAAATTTAAGAATGGCATGAGTACAGCATAATTTTAAAAAACTCAGCTTGGGAGACTTTGACCTAGAGGAGGTCAGCAGCCCCTCTTTTTTTTGGGGGGGGGGGCAAGATTCCTGCTGTAAACTAAATGAAATTATATTTAGTAAGAATAAACCCAGACGAGAAGCTGCTGGGGTAAAGGGGTTAAATTGTGCTTAGATAGTACTATATACATAGTTATTGTTGAGTGACCCTTGTCTGGTCGAGCAGATCCATCAACCATAGGCAAGCAACTGCCCCTACAGCGCCATCTTGTTAGTGAACCAATATTCCCTTGCAGTAGAGGAGAACATCTTACAGAATTATTTGAATAGGGTTTGTGTGAGATTGAGGGTTGGAGGAGGCATGGTAGACCAGAAAGGTGGATAGTTATAGTAAGTGACTTGAAGAAGGTACAGAAGAACTGAGAAATTGACAAAGGATGGAAGTGAGTGAAGCACGTATGTACAGCAGTGCATATGACAGATTGTATCCTTTTTAACCTCTTATATCCCATGATATATGAGGGGCGTTCAAAAAGTTGATAGCCTGATCTTGAAGGAGCAGAGGTACGACAATGATGAATAGAGCAAAAAATGTTTATTTTTCAACGTAGTCTGCATTCAAAGACATATTTTTCACAACTCCATTCCAGAGCTTCCAGGCCTTCTTTGAAAAAGTCTGCTGAAAACCCCTCCAAACCCTCCATAACAGCTTTTGTCTCATTGTCATCAGCAAACACACGGCCACGGAGGTTTTTCTTTATGTGTGGGAACAGATGGTAGTCTGACGGCATGAGATCCGGGGAATATGGAGGATGAGGCAACAACTCTAACCCACAGTCGACGGCTTTGGTGGTCGCCACTCTGCTCTTGTGGGCGGGTGCATTGTCTTGAAGCAAGCGCACACTTTTCGTTATTTTTCCTTTCCTTTCCTGGATGATGGCAGCCCGGAGTTCCCCCAAAAAAGAGGCATAGTAATCACCATTGATTGCGCGTCCCAGCTGGATAAAGTCCACCAACAGAATTCCAGAGGCATCCCAGAAGACCATCACCATGGCCTTTCCAGCTGATTTCGTGACCTTGCACTTCTTTGGTGCTGGAGACTCCGGATGCTTCCACTGGCGGGACTCGATCTTGCATTCTGGACCGAAGTGAGGGACCCAGGTTTCATCTTGGGTAACAAATTGACCCATGAAGTCCTCGGATTCGACGTTGAAGAAGCTCAACATTTCGTGTGATGTCTCCATGTGAACACGTTTCTGCTTGGGAGACTGCAAACGGAGGACCCATTGCGCTGACACCTTGGACATGTTGAGGCGATCATGAAGAATGGTTTCAATGAACCCCACAGACAACCTCACTTTAGCAGCAATCTATCCTCCATCACAATTTTCTCCACAGAGTTAACATTTTCCTCAGTCACTGCAGTCGATGGCCGACCAATGTGTGGATCATGTTCAATGCTCTCTCAACCAGCTGTGAAGAGAGCTGTCCACTTTTTGACTGTTGCATATGCAAGAGCATTGTCACCCAGTGTCGCCAACAGTTCCTCATGAATAACCTTCGGCGCCTTCTTCTGCAGCACCATGAAATGAATAACTGAATGCTTCTGAATTTCGACCATTGCTGACATCGGTATTGGGTCACTGGCAAATGGATCTTTCAATCTGAGGGAAACAATAAATTCAGTTTATTAGGAATTATGGCGCAAAACGTGCGAATGATTCAACTTTGTCCACATCACAACAATTTGCATACTCGTGCAGTTTCATAGTCGGCCTATGGACTTTATTATGAACGCCCCTCGTACTTTTTCAATCTCGATGGTTTTCTTCAGCTTTAGATTGACCTTTCTAAATGGAAGTGTTAGTTATAGCCTTAGATAACCCTTACACTGTTGCATTTTTTTTTATTTTTTGTAGTATAATTGTCTGGAGAATGCAAGGATAAGCCAATAAAATTCTTTGTTGGACTGAAGGGGATAATGTCATCACTTCAGTGGCATCTCTTCTTAATTGATACTACTAGGTGATTAATTTGTCAGATCAGGAAATACCACAGCTCTCACTGATCAGGTTAGTTTAGACTATGTAACCTCAATAGTCTGAAAAGTATTCTTCATACTGAATCATATTGCCTAGAAGTAGCAGGAATAAACTACAGTGTCATAAAGATCCTAGGGGTCTGTTCCATGTAATGGTCTCTCTCTCACAAGCATTGGGGAGTGGGGTGGCTCAGTGGTAAGGTGTGTGACTCGAGATCGCGAGGTCAAGAGCGATCGTACAGGTGTTATTAAGTACATTTTTGTGTGGGTTGTTTTACCTGTGAATTGATGCTGAAAATTTTTAGGATTTAAATGTGTACAATAAGTCCTCATTGTCATTTTTTTTAATGCTTTTCTGTTTTTACTGAAAAAATTTTCTTCCTGCTTATACTGTATACAGTATGCTGTACAAAGTACAGTACCCTGACTTAATCAGAATTTACTGCTATATAGATCTTAGTATTATTGGTACCTGTAGCTCCTGTTTTTTGTGGAATCCATCCCACCTCATCTTTGAAAAATACGATTAAGCTGTTTGCAGTATCTTGAATCAGTGTACGTAGTGTTTAAAAAAGGGAAATGTTCCTCCCGAGGTATACCTTATTAGATCATATAGCCCTGCTAGGTGACAAGAGGGCGCTACCCCTTCAGGCATGGCAGCTACTGGGTGTGGCTTGAACTCACGACCGCTCAATCCTGAGTCTGGTACTCTACCACTGTGCCACCCTGCCCCCACGTCGTGTTTAGTAATAACCCATTCTCAAGTGTTTTTTATTTTCTTGCTACTGTCCGATGATTTATATATTTCATCTTGAGAGATGTCAAACTACAGGGGTTAGATATAGCATTAATAAACCCCCATAATATGAGAGGCCTTTCCTAAGTTAAAGTCATCTGGTAGCAACAAGAAAAAAAAAGGATGCAACGCAGACTGAAGGTTATAAAAAAAATTATGGTATATGTATTGTTAAAAAGTTTTACCACTATCTCAGTCGTAGGCAGCTTGCATATTGGTATCTTTATATTGCTGATGAAAGGCTTACTCATTTGCATACCAGTCAGCAGTTGTATGCTGTTGGGTTCATTGTTAAAATAAAGTAGAAATTAATAATGTGTTTAAGTTCATGGCCTTTCTGTTTTGTGCCAGTTGTTCACTTTGTCAGTTTTTAGTTTTCCTTTGTGTTAGTGTCTTGTATGTATTCATTTAAGTGTAACTTTGGTCTTCGTATTTCTTTTTGTACTTTCTTTTCGTAATAGAAAATTACAAAAGGAAATACATATGTAACGTGTTCTTTTCAGCACTTTGTTATTGAGAGCTTTCAATATTTACTTGAACAGTCATGTGTATTCTCATCCGTCTTCAGTACGTTGCTTCCACATCTCTTCAGAAAATATTCAAAGTTTATCATAAGTGTTTTGTCTTATTGTCTGAGTATTTTCTCATCTTTCATTTTTCATTGCTCTTCTTTTTTGCTCTCAGGTCTGTTTTCATCAAAGTTCCCATTTTCACCAGTTGGTTGAATAAAAGATGTAAGTACAGTACATTTTTTTTTTATTTTTCCATCTCATACAACATTACAGTTCTTACATTCTTTGAAGGAACACACAGCAAAATGAGTACAACGTATAGTAATACAATTACCTGCAGAGTGAAGTTCCTCGGGTGCAGAAGCTGTAAAGGTAAGGAAGAGGGGTAGAAGGGAGGAGGTCACATTCACACAAAGTCCCCCAGATGTGTGGAGTGGTGGTGAACCTGGCCAGCTTCAGGTCACCCAACACCCACCAGATGGCAGGTCAGGTCAGTGTAATGAGGTGCACTGGTGTTGAGGGTAGGGGGGAGTGATGGTAGTCTGTAGAACTACCATCACACCCTCAGCATCAGCACACCCCACCACAGTGACCTTCCCTGCCATGTGTGGGGCAGGCAGGGTGGTGAGGTGGTCTAGTGTTGGGTGGGGGAGAGGGGGTGGTGGTAGGCCCAAGGACTGGACTACCACCACACCACCCAACACTAGCTCACCCCACCACACTGACCTGCCCTGCCAAGGGTGGTGGTGGTGTGGCTGGGGGTGAGTGAGACCTGTGTGTGCTTGGTAGGCTACAGGTAGCCTTGCCACACACAGACTCACTCACCCCCAGCCACACCACCACCAGCGACAAGGACTGGTGGGTGTTGGGTGGGGGGGGGACCAGGAGCTGGCCAGGGTGGGAAGAGAAAGAGTTCAAGCTGTGAGAAGGAGGAAGCACAGGAGAAGGGGGGTAGAAAGGGGCAGAGTGCCCTCTCCCCCCCTCTCCCCGACCCATCAGGGAGAGGACATTCTGTCCCCGGATCCTATCTACCCACCCCCTCCCATGCCCCTCCCTCCCTCCCAGCCCTCCCTCTCCCTCCCCCCACAGACCCCACCACTCCACACACCAGGAGGAAGAATCTGGGATGGACACACATACAAGGAAGGATCCAGGATGGGGAAGGACAATCATACATACAGGAGATAGAACAGTGGTAAGGAAGGAGACACACACACACACTAGAAGAAAGAGAGAGGTGATGAGGGGAAGGCTGATGACGAGGCTGCTGACTGCGGCATCACCAGGCTGCTGGGCTGCTCTCCTACATCCAGAACCTGAAAATAGAGGGACAGGATGCTGGGGCTGGGATGAGGGTGGAGGTGGTAGAGAAGGAAGGAGGAAATAAAGGCAGGTGATGGAAGAAAGTTAGAGGTAAAGAAAGACTTAAGTGAAAGGATGAAGGGTTCCATTACCTGAAACAAAAGAGAAAACTATTAGTCCTTTGAATCACAATCAATATTCTTATGTCTGAATATGATAATATAACAGTACTGTATTTGTAAATCATTAACTAAATTCCTACTTAAGTGCTTCAGCCCTAGGACGTACAGAACAGTATTTCCTGCTTATCCTGCAAACCACCAGTCAAGTTTATACAGGTTAAATATTTTTAAAACTGGAGGGGGACCTTCATGGTCCCGTTTCCTACTAGAGTTGCTTCCTAAGTTGAATAAAACATATGGTATGGTCTGAGCAAAGTGAATAGTACATCATTTGACTAAAGGGGTTAATTCATATCACTTTAAGCTAGTTGACCACTTGAGTACCAATTTTGTTAACTATCAACAACACTCGGTCACAATTTTACCCTCAACCTCTGCTCTCCTCTCTGTTAATAAATTTTTCTCATTGTTTCCTATTTACCCATTGAATTGGGCCATTTCATCCTGCTTATCACAGTGCCTGTCTATATACAACACTGATGAAAGATACTCATTCTATCCTGGGCCATGACTGTCTACACTATACATGCAAAAGATAAACAATACCACCATTCTATCATGGACCTAACATGCCTAAACTATACAACCACCAGTTAACCATTGAGCAAATTAAAGATTTTTGCAAAACCATACATTTTTTTACTCGAGTGAAATTTTAAGGCAACCTTGGGGAAAAGGATACAAAACACTTTTAACACATATGTCACAGAAATTATGACAGGAGGAATCAGCTCAGGCTGAAATAGTTAAGATGGTGCAATGCATTTTGTCTTCTCCAGCTATAAAGCTGATGACATTCATCCAGTGTCACTGATGACTGTCCTTTTGCAAAACCAACACCTGGCAAAGCAACTTATCAGAAGTACTCAGTGATACATCCATTTCATATAAGGATGCTTGTCTTGCCACCATCACTTGTGAGTGTATGGCTTGGTTTGGTGTAACATGGGAAGGAAAAGTGATAACTTCCATGGTCTGGGTCTCGTGAAGAGGGTGTCTTACCATTACTTCCTGTGTGTGAAAGCCTTGCAATTGTTTTCTGGGGGGCAACCTTGAAGAAGAGTCCCAAAGATGGATGGAAGGAAAATGAAGAAGGAAGGAAAAAGATGATGATGCCCCAAATGTCATGCACTGTTACTTAGAGGGGTGTTCAATGTTTTGGACAAGCTGATGTGTGAGGGGATGCTCTGATTATGCAAATAAATGGATTAAGATGGCTACATTAGTTGTGCACTTTCTGATGTCACAGTGTTATTGTAAAACACTCCTTTACACTGGCCTTCAACACCAGATGTTTAAGCCATGAACCTGTAATATGCAGTGTCTTATATAAAGCAGCATGGTGTGGGTCACAGCTAAGACATAGCACAAGCATAAGTGAACCAGAGGGTACTGACTGTGTGAAGGGACCATGGAGGCTGTTTATGTGCTGGGGGAAGACAGGCTGCTGTTAACCCTCCAGCTTTTCCAAGCAGTATAGAGGAAGTGATCAAACCTTTCCCTGGGTGACACTTGTATATGTGACTGCAAAGGCAGAATGTTCAATCGTCTGTGACACAAGGAAGTAGCATACGGACTCAGAATCACAGAAATCTGATGACTTACGAAATTTTTCATACTGTACAGGAGAAGTTCTGGGACACAGGACAGCTCGTGAATCTATACTGGTCTCTCTCTCTTATAATCACATCCACCTCCTCCCCCCCATTTGGACAGCTACCAACACATCCAACCCCACCCTCTCCCTTTCACTTGGGGAAAAATTGGTCTCTGGGATGAAAAGATCTAAGGGGAAGAATATATCCAAGGTAAGAAAAGGTCTGTGAAGGAAACAGGTAAGTGACCCCAATGAGTGAAAACAGGTTAAAGAGCAAATAGGTAAGTTCCCATCATAGGAGTAAAATGTCCATGGAAGAATTAGTTAAGTCCTCTCATATGGGTAAAACAGACCAAACGGAAACTAGGTAAACCATCTGGGAAGAAAACTGGTCAATGTGAGGAAATAGGCTCAATGGGTAAAAACAGAACATGGGAAAGGTCCAAAATGGGTAAAAGATCCATGTAAGAAATAGGTAAAAATACATTCAAGTGGAAAATAAATCCAGTGGGTAAAAACAGGCGTACGTGGGTGAAAATAGGTCCATATGAGAAACAGATCAATGGGTTAAAACCAGGCTATGTGAGGAATAAGTGTCTCCCAATGGATAGATATTGGATATAATTATAATACCGTCTCCTTAGTTCTGTGAGTTAATTCCTCCCATCACCGCTGAATCATACCCTCTCCTTAGTTCTCTGAGTTAATTCCTCCCATCACCACTTATGCCTGCGTAGTGTCAAAAGCAGCTCAAAGCCTCTTCTTCAAGGGGGCTGCCAAATGAAGAAGGGAAGGCAAAAATGACAACAAAAAACAAGGATGAACTCCACCTTCCTTTGCAAAACACAGATGAACAAACTCCTGCTATACATTTCTCAAACCTACCCATCATTCTGTCTCTGGTCAATTATATCTAAATTAGTCAACTCTCTCCCACTGTGCTTTATACCACATCTCAAACCTACCCAGCATTCAATCTTGACTAATTAAATCAAAACTCTTCATCTGAATCCCATTTCAATGCACTTCTGAAACCTATCCATCATCCTATCTCATCCCATTTTTGTCTAAAATCTCTGCAAACTGTCCATCCCTTTACCCCAGTCCACTTATAACTGCAACCCATTTATAACAGCCCATCATTCTATCTCAACCCATTTATAACTGCCCATCACTATTTCAACCCATCCCTAACTGCCCATCACTCTTATCTCAACCCATTTATAACTCTCTATCACTATATCTCAACCCATTTATAACTCTATCACTATATCTCAACCCATTTATATCAAAAGTCTCCTTACACCAAAATTCTGATACCTGTCCATTTCAGACCATTTATAGCTAGCTTTGCAACTACCAGGTAAACATCGCCAAACATAAATCACCAACACGTATTCCACACTATGCAAAATTTGGTCCACTGTCTCTCAAGCGAACCACCACCCTATTCTCCATAAAAGAGAATGGAAGACTGCAGGAGAAAGGCAACTTAAGCCTGCAGTCCACTGGGATTACATTTAGATCAGCATGCCACCACAAAAACAACCTGTAATCATAAAAGCAATCCCACTTCCAAGTCAAGGTAAGTCATAAGGTATAAAAAAAAACAAAAAATGAAATGCTCTACCCAGCACTTAATATTACTAACCTATCACCTTATTATCATGATATTCTGGAGATTTTATATTACTCTATGGTCACTGTATTAACTCTTTCAGCTTTCATCATACCAAAGCTTGAACTGTTAACTGCATACTAGACACTACACTTTTTGTATGAGGTATTCAAAGTACAGTATTCTAAAATGGCATGATGGAGAGTAATATGGAAAACCTGCTAAAGAAAGAGTTAATACATACTACTAAAGAGGAGTAAGTTTTAACTCACCATAATGCTGGAGTGTTCCTTCAAAGACTTAAATGCAGCAAACTTGCCATTATGAAAAGTTAACAAGCATATGAGATGGATTATTAAGATGAATCAACACTGGTAATGAATATCTGTCAGCATCAACAACAATTATTTCTTAACTATGTGCAATATAGTGCTGGTGTAGGAAAGGGACTCCTTCATATGGTGGCCCTGATATAACCAGGTGGTAGAGCTGCCTGGTTGTACAATGTCCCTCAACTCCCTCCCTATTACCTAACAGGAGGATGGTGGACTTCCTGGTGGACTGCAAGAGAGGATAACTTCAGCCTGCAGCACACCTGGTTTACATCCATATATGCTGTGGCCACAACAACAAACACATAAACAATATAAGTGCAATACAGTACTATACCATCAACGTTATAATGATTTAAGTGTTGATTCATCTTCACAGGTCATATATAAGTGCGAAATTTATAAGCAGATCTCGGCCTATTGTTGCAACTGCATCTGTGAAGAATCTGGCCACACACTGATGGCCAAGCAGGGGCGCACGTCACGATGCCATGACCAGATTCAAGGTGGGTGCATGTCCAAGGGTCGTATTTTGAGCCTGAGAGTCTCCACAAGCTGTAAACATAAAACACTAACATCAGTCATCACCTTCATTATCCTCATCATCATCTTTTTCTTCCTGTTAAGGACAAAATATATTGGGTCCAAGAAATAAAAGAGATACCATGACATAGGGAGAACTATTAAATTATGAACACCATGATCACCATCATTATTATCCTCATCTAACCCTAACTGATCCATCACCCTAACACAAGTTCCCACTACATGAAAGGGACACGCGAACTCTAGAAAAAGAAAATATCACCATCATCATTTATCATCACCATCATCAACTATCACTATTCAGTCACTTAAAGACAACACACAGCTACATGCACAGCCTCCTGAGATCCATTCTTCTGGATCCTATCTCCCTCGTGAGGACAGGGTCCACCTGGCCAGGTTGAGAAGTGGGCATCATCCAGCTTAAGTTATCAGAAGAGGCTGGATGACTCATCGCTGATGCCTGTCCAGAATGCAACACACCACTCCATACTATTAAACACATTATCGAAGACTGCATTGCACACAATCACCTACGCCAACAACAAACATACATGTGGGAAAGACCGGTTTCGGCCATGGCCTTCCTTAGGGACTCGGGGCAGTTCGGCCAGACTGCCTAGGGAACTACTGCTACTGCTATCATCATCACCAACCATGACCATCTATCATCATTATCATCTACCATTACCATCATCAACTATCATTATCACCTATCATGACCATCATCAATCAGGACCTGGAGCAGTGGTGTCTTTCCCGTGGGTCTACCCGCTAGAGGCTGTCGAGGAGAAGAGGAGGACAGCATGGGGGCCAAACCACCACAAGTGAGAACCTGGGAGTGGCTTCGGTCACCCGGGCAAGTACAACATCTCTCAACACCACACACAACAACACAGTTTTTTCTACACCAAGAAATGACTCCCCGGAGGTCATTTCTCGACGACTTCTCGCCGAGGACATTGAGAGCAATCCAGGACCCCCCAACAAATACACATGTCCAACATGCTCAAAACCTATTATGTCAAGTCGACAGACAAAGGGTTCAGTTCAGTGCAATTCTTGCAAGAACTGGACCCATTACACCTGCACAACACTTGTATCCAAAAATGACTACACAAACACCTGGGCCTGCTCCTTCTGTTCCTTCCCCCCACCCACTAACCCCCTCACCAACCCTACTCCTACTTCCCCCACACCTCCACAGCCTAACCCACTAATCCTTCCCACACCATCCAATCCCCTAACCCCTACTATCTCACCCCAAACTAATCCACCTCAACCCTTACCTCCACCACAACCTTCTCCTACCCCTTCCCCTCCACCTTCACCACCACCTCCCCTCTGTGCTACAGTACCCAACACACACAGCACACATAACATAAACATTCTCCAACTAAACATAGATGGCATAAACACAAAAAACAAGAACTCACACAATTCATCAAACAACACAACATACACACTGCCATCTTACAAGGAAAAAAACTATGCACAACACAAAAACACCTACATTTCATAATTTCACCACCATCAGACAAGGCGGTGGCGGTGTACTCATCACCCTGGTACACAAATCCGTCAACTTTTCAGATACCAGTGCACACAGAAACTCACTTCTCCTCCCACATGACACTATGACAGAAGTACAATCAATTTAAATAAGCACTGGTAACAAATCACACACAACAATCGCCAACACATACATTCCCCCCCAGTCATCCCCCACAGTACCACACAATTACTCTCCACAAATACACCACATCACTAACATACCCATCATCATCCAGGGTGGTGATTTCAATGCCAAGGTGTCAGCCTGGTATGTCAACAACCCTGACACAGACAGAGGGCTGGCACTACAAACCCAGACAGATCATCTTTTCATACTCAATCATCCCAATCATCATACCCATACCCCACACCAGGCCCTCTTCCTCCCATCATCCCCAGACATCACAGTCTGTTCCCCAAACCTCGCCCCCACAACTTCCTGGAGAGTGGCTCTGACCACCTCCCGATCATTATCACTACCAAAACCAGAATCACCCCAGCTGGCCACAGACACACATACACTAATTATAAGAGCCAACTGGGAGGCCTTCACAACTGAAACAGAACAACACTTTGAAACATTAAACAGTACATCCATCACAAACATCAACACCGCTGTGCACACTTTCAATACAATTATACAAAATGCAGACAAAAGACACATCCCAAGAGGCAATAGAAAAAGACACAACCCCAATTTCACACCAGAAACTCAAGGCCTCATCAGACAATGGGACACAATACGACACTCCTGAACACCACATACGCATGACACCATACAACAAATACAAGAACTCAACACTCAAATAAACAAAATATCAGAACAGCAAACACTAAATTGGAATAATTATCTCCAAACACTTATCACAAAACAAACACCAGCAAACTCTACAAAGCAGTAAACAGCATCACACTCTCCAACAGCAACACTACACAATCACATGGTGCCATCACAACAACAGACACCATACCTTCAAACAAACAACAAGCAAACACTCTCATCAATCACTTTTCACATGTCAGTCATCTAAACCCCCACTGTGACGACCGACGTATCATCCGACGTAAGAGACAGTTCCCCACAGACCTAAACTTTGCACCTTTCACTTACAACCAGACGAAGCACATCATCAGCAACCACAAGCACTCATCTGCCTGTGGACCAGAGAACATAAGCAACATACACATTAAACACATTGGACAACAAGGCATACAAGCACTCACCAACATATCAAACTACAGCTACTCACACAACATAATACCCAACATCTGGAAGCATGGCATTATCATCACCAACAAAGACCCCACGTTACCTTCCTCACACCGCCCCATCACACTACACTGCACCCCCTCCAAAGTCACTGAAAGACTGGTACTACAACTAGTTACAACTCACACCCCCCTAGCCCCATCACAACATGGGTTTAGGCCACTACTCTCCACAAACACTCTTCTTACAGACCTCACACAGCGGGTTTTTGATGGGATGAATTCAGCTAGGCCACCACATCGAACACTCCTTGTCACACCAGACATTGGTAAAGCTTTTGACTCCATCCCCCGCCACAACCTCACAAACAAAATATTCAACACAAACATGCACAGTAACACAAAAAGATGGCTGGCAAACTACTTAGCAGGGAGTTATGCAAATGTAACTTTTGCTGGTCAGTCCTCGAACATCAGAAACTTCACAAATGGCGTCCCCCAAGGATCTGTCTTGTCTCCTACACTCTCCAACCTATACATGCATGACATACCCACACACCACACACAACAAATACACATAGCTCGATTGGTAGAGAGTTGGCTTGCAGTCCCGTGGGACCCAGGTTCGAATCCTCGCTGGTGCAGGGAACAGTTTAAGGATTTGAATTTCATTAAAATCAGGCTTTACTGATCTACCAGAAGACCCCCCGACATGTCGTAAAAATAACCCCGCTAATACCAATACACCAGTCCTGTATGAGACAGCCCTAGCATGTATTCAATATGGACGGTGGGTGTTAAGTGCCGAAGTGGTGACATGTAGAGGTGTATGGTATGTAGGAGGACGACTGGGCCTTGATAACAGGCTGTAAAGCCTATGCCCAGAGTCGGACACATTAAA